>JAOEHI010054148.1:0-14355 GCA_025447815.1 Percopsis transmontana | reverse complement strand
GTGTGTGTGTGTGTGTGTGTGTGTGTGTGTGTGTGTGTGTGTGTGTGTGTGTGTGTGTGTGTGTGTGTATATATACACATACATACATACACACATATATATACACACACATACATACATACACACACACATATACATATATATACACACATATATATATCCTTTTTCAATCTTCTGTAATGTAGTGAGATTTCTTACTGGATAGTTCTTTTTTTAAAGCCCAATTTTGCTCGAATTGATATTTTTTGCTCCCGGGCTTCCCCTATAGTTGCTAAATGTAATTAACTATCATTACTATCACTATCATACAAATTGCGCTTTGAGCCCCTTCACTGACAGCGGTACACGTGAATTGGTTGCCTAGTTGAAGGATACGTAACCGGCAAGGACGTCAGAAGCCAAAGAAAATGTTAAATAACAAGGTAGAGTGATATTCCAGTATTTTACACAAATATGACTACGTAGTTTTATTATCAGAGATGAACACTAACACATAACAAAAAAGAATGATTAAGTTTTCACAGGAATACTGCTTGCGTTTTCAGCCATGTAGAGTGTGTGTATAAAACGGTGTTGGCTACATGATATAGGATACTGCACATATACATTGGACAGTATAATTTATTACAAGCTAGCTGAGATAGGTTTTCAAGGTTGCAAATTGTCAAGGCTCATTCTGCACACTAGTACAACTAAACTAACACAAAATAGCGACTAACACAATAATTAAAGACAAAAACAAAATTCCCAACACATACCCCACACACAGGTGCATTGAATGAGTGATTAGGTTTTGGGAGTCTGGTATGTAGCTGGGATGCATTGGGGATGTGGACAGCTGCAGGCCGGTGGTTAGTACCATACACCAACGAGGCAGTACAAAAGGGGGATCGCCATCCATGGGCGAGACCAAACTTTTTGGCGTTAAATATATTTATTTCTTTGCATGCTAGCCTTAAACGGGACTAGATGAGGTTAGATTACTTTTACAAAAGGCATAAAAACTACTAAACTCCCTGAGACAGGGATGTAACCGATTACAGCCTTCCCCGCAAGCTTTCATAAATAACATTGACAGGGTTGTACACTCTACAGTCAGATTATTTTATGTTTTCCCGTTATACGTTTATTATGAACAAGTTAGAGTATAAGAAACTGCTTGTAGCACTGCATGTAATACTGTATTGTGTATTACACTGCATGTAATACTGTAAGTGTTGTGGGTTAAAACTGGAGTCAATCCAGTGTGTCCAATGTCCTGTTGGTATATTATAACATGATTGGAACCTTCATTTTGAAGTAAAAGCTCAACTACTCTACTTCTTGTTTAGAGTGGGTGGTAGTGGCAATGTGTTGAGGCAGTCAAGACGATATGCGTGGGGTTTTATTATCTTGTGATTTCATCATGCTCTTTTTCTAAGAGTTTCAGTAAAAGATTTTTTGAACATTCAATGCTTCCGTGTCACTTCATTAAAGCTTCCGCTACAAACTCGCAAGATGGTCGCAAACCTTGCTATAATGTGTAGTGTCGGGAGGGTAGGACATGTAGTGGTTCCATAATAAGCTGGCGAAAGCCAACAATCTCTACCATCGAAAGTTTGTAGTTTCAAGCTATGCTACTCAGGCCGTAGCATGCGATGGAACTACAATCTGTGTAACCAATGTAAATTGAACACGGAAATAGATTGCGATTACTTCACCCACATTTGAACCGGATTCCAATTGTAATTATAATTTCCAACGACAGAGGGCGCTCCCTCGTAACGCAAGAGGCCCTTAACCAAGCACATCGTCTCGTCTTGGTGTCACCAGGCCTCTTTCCGCAGCGCGACCAAGAGAGAAATGAGCACCCAAAAAGAAAACAACCTGAAGAACCGTGTCTTCCAGGCAAGATGGGAAACATTATCTTTTTATAGAATTCAAGGGCAAACCTATGTGTTTACTGTGCTTGGAAACAAAATCAGCAATGAAGGATTTCAACTTGAGTCGGCACTACAACACCATGCACAAAGACAAATACACCGAAGACAGGTACACCAAAGCTGCCAGAGCCGCTATCATCACTGACCTCAAAGGAAAAATACATAGACAGCAGAGCCTTTTCCAGCTCATGCAGATTGGATGCACAAACATTGAAATTGACATACAGTCTATTGTACGCCAGCAGGAGAGGCCACAAGTATCTCATTAAGACAGAACTTTATACAGCTCCACCTGTGGGTGAGTGTCAAAGCTTTTTTAAATAAATGTATGCTTATTTACAACATGTCCTGGAATGGGAAGAAAGAAAGTATAAATGCACTACCACCAACCTTGCACTGAAATAATTGTATATCAGTCCGGAAGATAGATATTTTTTCTTTGTTAAATAAATGAAGCATTTTCTAAATGCATTTGTGTTTGAAAAATAGAAATGTTGGTATAATACATTTTGATAACCGGTATATGATGTGTTCATTGTAACTATGGCTAATTGAGTGATGGGGTTATGCTACTGGTAGAAGTCACAATTTGTCCCTCTTGCAGTGAGGATAGAATTTGTGTGTCCGTCTCTGTCATCAAAGTTGCCCATCCCTGAGGTAGACCAAACTCTGGGCTGGAACCCACGACCTTCTGACTTGTGTTCACGAGAAAATTAATGGACAAAAATAAAATATAAATAAAAATATAAGTACCTAGAAAATCCTGATACATTAATAGAGTGAAAATTGCCTCTAGCTTAGCTCTGCCAACGAAATAATGAAATTATTACTATTTAGGTATTTAACACCTCTACACATTGCGGTCATTCAAAATTATTCATTCAATATTTCTTCATTGTATGTGAACAAATTTAAATAATCTGTTAAGGCTAAAAAATTTATAAAATTTGAAAATCTATTTTTGCGCATTATGTCCATAAGAGGGCAAACCAATACAACGACAGACAACTACTTCTATAGGTGTATTTATTTCAAGATAAACGTATTTTAAAACATCTAATAAAATAATGTCCTCTCCAATACCGTAAAACTGAATTAAAGTCTTTTAATGAAGTTCTCTCCCTCCCTCTCCCCCTCTGTCTGAGATCAAATGAATGATTTGTAATTGATATGTTAATCTATTTTTGCTAGTGGTGGAATAGTAGGTTAACTGTATGGGATAAATATCATGCCATGATTCAAAGCTGAAAAATAAAAGATTTGAAAGGTTGAAACTCGTGTTATCACATATCTGAAAACACTAATTTGTATATCCGTTTTCCTTCTTCACAACGCCCATGGCTGGTAGAGAAGTGAGCAACTTTGTTAACTTTAACATGTATGTGTAACCGGTTGAGTCCCACACTGGACTCGAACACAGATCCCAGCGTGGGAGGTGGACGCATTAGCAGAGACGCTAAAATATAGCGGGCTCTTGTGTCTGTCACTAGCAAGTCTGTTAAGGTGTCAAGTAGTGGGGTTTACCTTGCATAGCTCTGTACCACTGGCCACCGTTACATATGCATTTACAGATGCAGGTGACAGCCATCTACACGTCTCCCCACATCCGCTCAATTCTGCAAACGTACAAATTTCTGTCAGATATGGGTATTGGCAAATTATGATGCAATGCTTATTTGTTTAATCATTGCAATATCAATATCATAATCAATAGATTCAAAAAACGGAGAGATTGCAAACCTCATGGGAGACATTAATGCCAAAATGGGCAACAACAGTGGCCATGGGCGGTGATTACCATTAAATATACTGTAGATAGCCTACTTAGAAGAAACCTGCTCCCGGTCTGTCAGGATGCTCACACAAACCATTAAAAAGAAAAAAAAAACAGGACCTTCCACCACTAAATCTGGGCATTCTGTGCAGACTAGCCTAAAATTATTTTATATTCTTGCCATAAAATGTTCAGCTAAGGAAAATTATCATTAATTAAATTTTTTACACTTTTCCCCAGAGATGTTAGCTTGATCTACAGCTTGTCTCGGATTGCCATTTTCAGATATCGAGTTTCAGATCAGAGCTACAAGAGAATTTTTCCTGAAAAGCAGTAATAACTTTCCCAAGTAAAGAATGAAAATTGTACAGCAGGAGGCGCTGTTTTTTTTGGGATAATTGAAAACCAGATTTGCAACCATGCAGTAGCTAACGAAAATAGCTCTGGCTGTATACTGGACATTTTCATCTGAGTAGTAAATCATCCGGTTAACTGTCGTGTACTATCCTGCCCCTAAATTTATTACACTTCTGCTAACACTTCAGCTTACAATTAGGTCATTTAGCAAACGCTTTAATCCAAAGCAACTTTAGGGGTTAGCAGATAGGGGTTAGGCATATTGCTGAAGATGAGAGGATGCTTACAGGCAGGCCAACTCTGGGGCTTGAACCCAAGATCTTCCGGCTGGGAGTCCAACATCTAGACTATCCTGCCCCGTGCTAAGTAATCAAAGTAACCTTACATCGTATCTGTATGTAATTCTAATGTGTTTATTTGTAGGGGGAGGGTGGTGGTGGTTCTGGGAAAAGGAGACGTACTGTACATTAGGGATGTCCCGATCCTATATCAAAGTTATGAATATTGGATGGATCAGATCGGAATACCAAAAAGGATGCCTAACCCCTATCTGCTCCATGTAATAGCAGCATGTAGTAGTAAGTCGCTTTGGATAAAAACGTCTGCTAAATTACCTAATTGTAATTGAGTGTCAGTATCATCAAGCTCATTGATCATTTGGGTTATACCCACATAACCAACATATTTGCATCACCTCACGAGCAGTCAGCAAAATTCGAATGCAAGTAAGCAAACAAGGAAACCTATACACGGGTGGGCATATCCCTACTTATCTAAACATTCAAATGTCCATTCATATTAGACATACAATTTTATTCCTGAATACAGGGATGGGGAAACTGGATTCGATATATCAGGGAATAAAATGCACTTTTCTACAACTGATTGATACAAGAGCGGCTTTTGAGCCTTGATTCTTAACATAACCTTCCCAGGACAGAGCCGGTTAGGTGTGCAGTGTAGGTTAACATGGTGAAGTACCCTGGTAAAAAGGCATCCACCACCATGACATAAAAATCAAGGGTGACATTAAATATTCTGAAGAAGTCGGTTTTGTGGATTACAGTCCTAAATCCTATTTTGTGACCTAGAGCCCAGATTGCGACTCAGTATAATCAGGTACTAAATATTAACTGACCTAGATCGGGTAAAAAAATTATTGATTAGACATCCTAAAGCCCATCCTAAAACAGCTTTCACTCTTGCACCGTATCTGCACCTACACTTGTACTTACCCCATTATAGTAACACAAAAATATAAGAACCATCATATTTAACACTAGAATTGCTATTTGCTATGTCATTTGACGTTGTGTTTTTTAAAAATCAGTGTATATGCCTCGTTTTTGTCCTTCTGTGACATTTCCTAAATTGCCATAGAGTACACGTTTGCGTTGTTAGAATGCATATCCCTGCGATTGTCGTAGTTGAATGCTGGTGCGGTGTTTTCGCTCTCCTCCACGCATTTCTGCATATTGGCCACATTAGCGGAAACAATGAAACAAAGAATCAAACTGCTTGTACAGACAAAACAGGTGCGGGCAATTATTAATCACCCGTCTCCCTAGTAAAAGGAAGCAACGGGAGCAGGCTGGGGAGATACACCGGGAGGCAAACGTTACACCAGCCGGGAGAAACCACACGGGAGTGCCCAGAGTAGCACACCTGTATAAGAATCTGTGAATATAGCGTGCACGGCACGACTTACCAGACTTGTGGTGTGAACTGTTTGTTATGCCACATTCATAATTGAATGGATTGAAGTTTAACTCCTTGAATAGATTTTAATTAGGACATTGTTGCAATGGCAAGTAAGTTCCCAGACTGATAACATTGACTCAATAATAAGCAGCCATGTTGAAAACTGCCATTTGGCCACTATATCCAATTTCTATAATCTCCTTATCTCCCCATTTTCTAATTTGCATAACCCAATATTGCAGTAAAATAAACCCCACAGAGATTTCCTTTAACAGAACTATCAAGATAACTGTCATTTTCAGTTACAGATATATGGCAGAAATGTAGATGAACTTTTTACAGTGTGGCACTTGTTTGCATCCGTAACTAAAAGAAGCATATTTTTCCCCAATAGATTATGAACATGTGACCACCCAAACCAACAGCAGACTGATTGACAGATACACAGTGTATAAGTTTTGATTAACATCATCTTAGGTTCACCGTTTGCACTACTTTGTTATATTTTTTGCGGAGTTATTTTAGTTTGTAAGGCATTTTAACAGAGATTTGCAGAAAGCAAAAGCATTTTCTGGAGTAAAGACTGCATTTCCCATGAGCCCCATTGCCTTGTCACAAAGAGCTACCTTGACTCTGGTGAGCACTGTTTATTTTGGAGACAATAGTTGAGACTCTACGGTAGATCAGTAAATTCGTGTTTTGCAAGATATACAGCGATGAAGTAATACAATTATATTTTTTTGTGTCTCTAGGCCACAGATTCTGACCCAGTGGCAAAAACTTGGAGTCAGTATAGTAAAACTGGTAACTTCATTGCCGACAGTCATATTTTCTTATGTCAGATACATAGATGCATTACAAAAACACAACGTTTTTGGAAATCAAAATACATGAACTGTCTACAGGCCTACTATAGTTATACATAAAGACAGTTATTCATACAAACTGTAATCACATGTGTAAGTAATGAGTCAATGTTATCACAAGATTTAACTTTAAAACTCACAAAAGATCAAATGAATAAGTATAAACCTAAACATACAGTAAAGGTAGAAATGGGATATTTGTGCAGAGAACAGGCTTGTCGTTTTAAATTACAAAATATTATTGAAGGCATGAATTGGGAACACCTAAAACATTAGTTAATGGATAATATTTAACACTTTGATAGACATCTCAAAGTTTACACTTTCTAAATGTGTCAGGGCATTTAAAAAAAGAGGCAATACCGCCTAAGACTTTTTAGCAGAGATGGGTTATACATAAAGCAAAATGCATTCTTATGAAGGTGAATATCCTAATTCCCCAGAAAATAGAACCAGTGTAGGAAATGCGAGTAGGGCCTAAAGTACGATTCCAATATAGCCTAGGCTACCGTAAGAAATGTATGCCGTTTCCCACGACGAAGGCTACCTGTGATACCGCAAGCAATAGGCTATGCAGCGCATATGGGCAAAAAATTTTATTTGGAGGTTTTCCGAGGTGTAAATACAGTTAAAACTCAAAAGATTACTCTGACACCACATTTGTAGGCCTATACCTTTCCTTTTACTACCGCGTCAGGAAGCCATTTACGTGCATTGTAGAACAAGTTGAGAACGTCTACACTTACGTAAATGGCTGATGCATATTTTTTTCTCTAATTGCATATCTATCAACACCCGAGTTGATAGACCAGTTAAAATCATGCCTTCATACCTGCCCATGTTCTGAAACCGACAGACAGAGTTAAAGACTACAACTATACAGTTCGATCTACATTTGGAAGTATTTGGATGGTGCTGTACTGCAACAGTAACTGTAGCGTTGTCGCACACAAGGCTTTCTCCGGCAATTTAAATTAACCCCAGGAGACGCTGGATAAAATAATAAAATGCATTTGGTCAGTACTTATGTACAACAAAACACTAATTTTACCAACATCTTATAATTTTGCTACAAGACTACCGTTCGCTCTCATGTTTACGTTAAGCTTAAATAATTGGATTTAACGTGTCGTCTTATATCAATATTACATGAACGACAGAGCAATGTAGTTCCATTGTCTGTATCGCCACCATATTCACCATTTAAGTTAAGACTATTAGGCCTACCGACTCTGCCGTCTTAATCCCGCCGCTGCGATTTTTAAATTATTTCCATTTCATCTAGGCCTCATTCATATCCTCGGACTCACCTGACTCGCTTTCACCCGTCAGTTTATAAAGGCTCCGGCTTCACTATCGGATCCCAAAGCGCTGGAGCAGCTCCTTGCGACCAGGCACCGGCAAACAACACAAAGGCGCTGATTGGGCCTCAACAGCAGTTCATTCCCTTGGTCTCAGCTCAGACAGAGACGAGTTATTGGTCAGCGGTTGTGTCGGAGACGCGCCCCTATTAAGGTTTGTGTTGTTGTCTGTGTCTGGAAGGGGAGGGGACATGACGCTCGAAAATGACGAGGGCTGAATAGCTTGTTATGCGCGCAGTGTCGGCACGTATGAGGCGCCGTTCTGGACAAAAGTAAAACCAAATAGCGCCAGAGAGTAAGAGTAGCAAAAGAGTAGCTCCGCGCAGCGCCGGTTCAGTGACAGCGCGCGCACGCGATCGAGTGCTCGCGCAGAACTGGTTGAATACGCAAGGGACCCGTTGTGTAGCCTGCTTCAGTGAGAAAATATATTGATATTAGCAAATTTTATATAAAACAATATAATATTTAGGCATTTAAGATCGATGAAGTAGACCTACATATGAGACCCATCGTCAGAGCCTTCAAACACATCACATTTTGGCCTATATTATTGGTAACAATACCGAACATGAATCTAATGTAGCATATATATATATATATCTATATCTATATATATATATATATATATATCTATATCTATATATCTATATATCTATATCTATATCTATATATCTATCTATATATCTATCTATATATATCTATATCTATATCCATCTATCATAGGCTATTGCTACATTTATTTTTAAAATTATTAACATTAAAGTTGTTCCAAATTCCATAGCATTGAACTGAAGATTTATGGAATGAATATATTGCCATGATTCGAAGCTGAAAAAAAGCTTTGAAAGGTAGAAATGTAATAAAAAGCGAATAAATTTGTTCTCCGAGTGTATTAGTTTGTTTTCCGGGTTTGAAACCTTGTAATTGGTGATCTGAAAACTGGTGCACATATGTTGGGGAAAAAAGGTTTTGAAACGTTTCGAACGGGCGAATCTTTATTTTGAATTTATTTGCACTCGTATTACAGACTGTACTTTCAGAGCTGAGTTTACAACACACTTTTCAGAGATTTGCCCACACAGTTGCGAGTTTGTGAGTCACATGATTTGGCAGCGTTCTCTCACAGCTCTGATCTGAAACTCGATACCTGAAAATGACAACCTGAAAAAGACTATCAGAAAAAAGGGGTCGTACCGGGATTGACAGACTGCTCTGCCAATGACTGAAGCGAAGAGGACACCTACAGGTGCACGGTTCTCTATGTGCTGTCTTGCTGTCACTGAGCTGTCCCCCGTAACCTAAAAAAATATGAATTGGCTATTCAACTAAGTTAACTTGTTATCTTAAAATACCGTCATGTGCATCGCAGGGAGAGAATTGAGCAACTTTGTTGACATTAACATGCATGTGTAACCGGTCGAGTTCCACACCGGACTCGAACCTGGATACCCTGTGTGGGAGGTGGACCAGTTTATCAAGGATGCTAAAACATGTGCTCTTGCGTCTGTGCGTCTGTCTCAAGGTGAGGTTTACTTTGCATAGCTCTGTACTGTTGGCCACCATTACGTATGCATTTACAGATGCAGGTGTGAGCCATCCACACGTCTCGCCACATCCGTTCAATTCTGTAAACGTACAAATGTCTTTCATACATGGGTATTAGCAAAATGTGATGCAATGCTTAATTGTTTAATCGGTGCTATATCATTTATAATAATTAGATACTCCAGTCCAGAAACCGGAGAGATTTCCAACCTAATGGGAGAAATCAATGCCAAAATGGGCAACAGCAGTTGCCATGGGCGCTGGTTACTTTAGAATATACTGTAGATAGACTTAGAAACCTGCTCCACTTCTGTCAGGAAGCTCACACAACCCCTTAAAAAACCTGGGGCCTCATTTATCAACCGTTCGTAAGCAGTAATATGTGCGTTGTGGCGCGCACACACACACACACACACACACCTGTCCACACGGTAGTTCCGGTTTATCCATGCGTCGCATGGCTTTATTCCACAGAATAGTTATTTTCACAGGACTTGGACACTGCCTGAAATATTCCAATCGTTCATGCAGGTCTTAACACTGCCTGCCCTCATGCCACCAGGTCTATTGGCCCTCCTGTGAGCTGTGCCCACTCCCCGCTTAAAAGAGAGACAGGTTAATAATAATTGCCCTCACCTGTCTCTCAGCCCCGTGAAACACACATCCACACGTTCCCTCCCACATTCATCTGAGCTAAACCACGCCCACACTCATACATATACGTAAACCGTACGTACGCACAAATCCACAAAAGTTGCGATTTATCAAGAAAACAGATTTCTTGGAAGTATGCGTAAAACTAAGAATAGTCAATACCATGCGTAGCTGCGTAGGAATAAAAACATAAAGTATGTATTATTGTAAAGATGTGTAGGTGAGTGCAAGCGCGAGCCAGAGTAAGACACGAGGAGTGAGGTAAAACTACAAAGAGCCATGCTCGTTGTTTATTAAGGATAACAAAGTCGGCCTTCTGGCAAAACAAAAGATAAGCCCAACAAAACGTTACTCTTGTACTAAACTTAACAAGAAAATGTCCGACAGCCCTTAGTGCTGTCGGCTTAACAAATAGGGCAATAATAACAGGTGTGGGCTCTGCTGCGCTCCTCAGACAGCTGGTGCAGCTGGCGGAGCCCTTCGAGCAACTGGTGGTTGCGATGAGGACCCTCAAGAGACCAGCCCGCGTTTCTACAGCGACCGGATCGGGCTCCAGTGGCAGCCACACCATAGACGGGCTACGGCGATGGGGAGCCTCCAGTGACCAGACCAGGCTCGGGCTTCAGTGGAGAGGACTCTCAGGCGGCCGCACCATGGATGGGCTACAGTAGTGAGGACTCCCAGGCAACTGACACTGCTGACCTAGATGATGGGAGCCAGCAGGAGGGTTGAAACTATTTTATTCCTTCCTGTACCAAAGTCCTTTGGATTTTGTCCTGATCTATTGAAGCTAGACCTTCTCTGAGCTCTCTTTCAGCTCCTACAAAATTCATCATAGAAACTTGTCCTCTACGACAGATGAATCTTCTTAATGCATTAATACAAGAATCTGTATCAAGCGAGTAACTGACTTCCAAATGGACTGTTCTACTTGCCATTCAAGTGAAAAGTACTCCGTATTGCTTTAGGATGTTACAACTTCTCTTCACGTCAATTGGCCCAAAATAATCCACGTTTGTGAACGGTGGAAGATCAGGAACAATTCTTTCTGTGGGTAGATCTGCCATTTTTTGCTCACCCACCTTACCTCTGCAACGTCTACAAAAGTAACATCCAGCAAATATTTTTTTCTTAGAGTAGGGAGTACATGATTTCTACGACCGTGGCCCAGTTGTTCATGAATATGCCGGAGTAGAAGAGAAAAGTGGAGATATGTTGTTCCTTGGCTAGAATGAGTGGGTGCTTTGCAGCTTCAGGCATGGATGCTTTGCTTAGCCGTCCTCCAACTTTTAAAAACCCTTCTTCATAAACTGGGTCAAGTTTAAAGACGGGGCTCTCTCTTTACTTTGGACCTTCCAGATGTTAATGCAACAATGTCGTGAAACCTTTCCCATTGGCTGAAACGAACAATTGAGGTATCGGCTTCAATGAGATCATCTACAGACAACTTTTGTCTTCCTGTAGCCCATCCATTCCCTATAAATTAGAGAAGGGCCCTGAGTTCGTATTATTACGTCTAAACTACAAATATTTTGAATCCCTTTTTAGAAGCCTTTTTATCCACTATGAAACTACTAATGCTCTTTATCTATTTCACTATAGCGTATTTATTATTTTCCCTTAATATATATATATATTTCTAATTATAACCCTATACACAATTAACTTAGTCTTCTATGTTCGTATGTCTAAACAACCACAAACCACAATGATTCACACTCACAACTTAGGTACATTTAAACATAAATCGCATTTAGTATTATTCAACATTCAAATTACAAATGCAATACTTCTGAATCACCTATGCTTTTAGCATGAACCCCCCCCCCCCCCCCACACACACACACACGCCAACAGACCTAAGTAATAAACCATAAAACCCTGTTGCAGGCCTGTGTCGATGCTTGAGTGCGGTGAGACCCAAAACGATTGGTCACTTCACTCCGTGAGCAAAATAAAATATGGTACCTAATAGCTTGATTATCTGGTTGTGCAATGGGCCGTGACAGAGAAACAGGGCAGGGCAGAATGGCGTCGTCCACGTGCGTAGACGTCGATGCTGTTTAGACCGTTCTATCCACCGGAGTCGACACGATGTCCAGGCAGCTTCTATCGTTGGGTGTCCGGAGCTTAACTTGTCGTGTCCACGTCGGCATACAATCTACTTTACCACCGTCGTGTTAGCTTTGTTAGCGAACAACGGGCGAAAGTCCAGATTCACAGTGTTATCTCTGAAGCTAAACACTAGCTACGATTACATTCACATTCACTGAAAATAATCACGGGTAAACAAACAAGCATACATACAACTCTCAACTTCGAGTAGAAAGTTTCCCATCTGCTTTACATATACCATAATTGTCCTATATGACTATTGCGTAAATAATCACTGGAACAAAAGGCTACAGGCATAGACAGTCTTCTCGAACTTTCTCTTTCTCTCAACTCTACAGGGAAATTCTCAACTCCCGTACGGCACTACGTCTAACCACTTCCTGTCTCTTGCCTCAACCATTCGGATAAATCATTCAACCTAGTTACGAACATTTGAAATCTTTCTAAACAATTTATCCACAACATATTTAACAGCATTAATCTTAAACATTAACTTTATATATTTTTAACCATTGAAATGTAACCAAATTTAAAATAGGCCATCTTTTTTATTATAACCAAGTATTTTAGTGTTTAGATTATTTATAGCTGAATATATTTTCCACTGGGTTACACTCCTAATGTGGCTTTAAATTTCTGCATGCCCAAATTGACAGTCAGTTGACTCCTATCACAATTTGCCGAAAGTAGCTGCTTCTTTTCCTTACTTAAAGGCGTCAGTATAATTCTTAACTGGAGAATCCAACCTACGGCCAGTTTCAACCTTTTCCAACTGGAAAAGTAAGAAATCAGTTTATGCATGCCACTCGAGACGTCTTCAATGACCACTGCATTCACTGTGAAGTTCCTTTTAACTTCTGGGTCATCATCAATGTTTGTATACAATGTATATGCTGGCCACTCATTTTCTGTTTTCCACAGAGACCTTGGACTCTCAATCCATCTCCTTTGAACCAAATGTTAAATTTTTAGTCCCCTAGAGGCGACATCTGCTGGGTTTTGTGCTGATGGAAAGTATCTCCACTGTGCAATGTCTGAGGCGTCTCTGATGGTTGCTATTCTGTTTGCAACAAATGTTCGGTACCTTTAATCCTAATTTTTATGTATTTCAATACTGATGTACTGTTCGTCCAGAACTGTAACTTCCCCAAGGAAGCTGTAGCTCTGACCTCAGCATCTTATCCACTTTAACAACAGGAACTGCAGCTGTCAGTTCTAAGCGAGGAATAGTCACTTGTGTTAGTGGAGACACCCTTGCTTTGCCAAGTATGAAAGTAGTATGAACCTTGTTCTTCTTGTTTTGCAACCTGAGGTACGTAGATCGGTTGCCGAGCTACTGAGATGGATTTTGAAGAAGTGAGTCTTAAAGCTCTTGCGGAATATTGGTAGTGATTCTGCTGTTCTGACCGCTGCGGGAAGGTCATTCCACCACTGTGGTGCCAGGACTGAGAAGAGTCTGGACTGGGCTGCACGACTCTTACACTCTGCCCTTAGCAACGGAGGTGCCAGCCTGCCAGCCGAGGTAGTAGATCGAAGTGCTCTGGCTGGGGCTTGGAATCTTACCATTGCCTGGGAGGTAGAGCGGGGCAGTTCCTTTTGCTGCGTTGTAGGCCAGCACTAATGTTTTGAATCAGATGCGGGCTGAGAAGGGGAGCCAGTTAAGGTCTCGGAAGAGGGGGGTTACGTGGGAGAACTTTGGTTGGTTGAAATCAAGACGGGTTGCTGCATTTTGGATATGTTGCAAGGGCCTGGTAGCAGATGCCGGTAACCCGGCAAGTAGAGAGTTGCAGTAGTCTAGGCGTGAGATTACTAAGGCTTGGACTTGGAGCTGTGCCGCTTCGTTTGAGAGGAAAGGCCTTATCCTAATGTTGTAGAGGGCAAATCTACAGGTTCGGGTTGTTGCGGCAATGTTGGCTGCCCAGGATAGTTGACTGTCCAAGACAACTCCGAGGCTCTTTGCAGTTGGACATGAGGACATTGTGATGTTCTCAAGGGTAATGGACATGTCCAGTTGGGGGCAGTTCTTTGCCGGGAGGTAGACTAGCTCAGTTTTTTCAAGG
>JAOEHI010054147.1:0-14356 GCA_025447815.1 Percopsis transmontana | reverse complement strand
AGGGAAGTTTGGGGTCCTCTGCTGGAGCTGCTACCCCCGCGACCCGATTCCGGATAAGCGGACGACGATGAGAGAGAAATTAATTAGCAAATATATTTTAACACTATTATTATGCAAAAAACCAACAATTTACTTAAAAAAAAAAAACAGAAATGTTATGGTTATTCACAGCTACAGGTTTTACATGTTGTTTTACATTACACAAAGAAATTCACTCTATCTTTGTAATTTTATTAATATTTTCATACATTTCAAAAATACAGGAAAAATATTTTAAATAAACAGGTAAAATTCCATTAAATTACAGATAATTTTTTTTTTACAGTGTAGGCTTTTGGCGCTGAACACTCGCCAGACGGCCAGACTTAAATGCTGATACCGATATATCGGCAAATATTATCGTCCATCCGATATATCGGTCGGGCTCTATTCATGTTGAACAAACATCAATGGGCCGAGTCAAAGTTGTAATGGTGGGCAAAAGTCATCACAAACGAGAAATGGATAGTAATGTGTGTATTCAATTTATTCAGACATGTTTTGCCACTAGATCCCAAATGTTGTTCTGTAAGCTTCCACATGCAACGGGCCAGCTCATATGTATGTAAAATGATTTTTTTAAAGACAAATTAAACCCTAAATTTGTCTGAATTAAAAGATACAAACATGACTACAGATGAGGAAATATAATTTTAATAAGGTCTATATTGACAAATGCCAAACGTATCCTTTAACCTCTAGATTGAGCAGAAGGTGGAGGGCCTGCGCTACGATGTGGTGAAAGCCAACTTTGACAGTGGGGCCCTCGCCAATGGCTACGGCCTGGATGTGCTTGACCTGCACTACCACTTCCGCCTGTCCCTGCATCACCGCACAAAGGATGGCATCCACTGGAATGCTGTGGCACATCGCCGCATCACCTGCCTGCTGCTGCAGCACGCCGCACAGGCCTGGGGGGTCGTACTGCGGCCTCCTCTCAGCATTGTCGGTAAGGCCTGGTGCACGCTATAAGATCAGGTTGAACTTCCCTGTACCACCTATTGTGGATGGGTGTGATGGGGTTATTGGGGTTGCCAGAAAAGACTAGCAACTGGTATCACTAGTGATATATTCGTTTTATTCTTTAGAACAGACCTGTTGTTGTTGTTGTACAACATATCATTTGACTAGATAGGGGTTTGTTCTTTTCAGAGAATGATGAGCTTTGTCTGCAGACGCAAGCCTGTACAACAAATGCAGGTAAGACCCTACCTGGTGAAGGTGGGGGAATGAGAGGTACAGCATAACAGTAATGGAGAAACCACATGAGGTCAGAGCCAAGAGATTTGGTGTACAGAGAGAACACTAAGGGTCCCAATGCAGCCCTGGGTGGACACCCGTGTTGCCAGCTCAAGGTTAAGCCAGGGATCCATTTCACATTACCTGATAGGAGCAATCTACCCGGTAGGACACAAACCAGGAGAGAACAGATGCAAGAGTGGAGAGGAAGGATCTTGTGGTTCAGTGTCAAACACAACAGAGGATGAGGAACGAGTAGAAAGGATGTTCTACCAGTGTGAAGGGCCTTGAACACTACAAGAGCAGTCTCGGTAGAGTGAGCAGCCTTGCTGGCCAGACTTCTGGCAGTCTAGGAGGTTATTCGGTGAGAGAGATAAAAGTTGGTTGGAGACAGAACTGGATACAAAAGGGAAGAAGAGATACTGACGGCATATGGTGGCTGTGTTGGAGTGTCTGCACATCCTCTGGAGAGAGCAAAGAAGACCAAAATAGGGTGAGGTCAAGTGTGGAGGAAAGAGTTAGGGATAAGTGGAAGAAGATTTGTACAGGTAAAGAACAAGATGGATCCAGTCCCATGACCTCCATTCTCACCCCTTTACAGCGCCGTATGCGCCCGTCCATTACAAAGGAGACTTCTGTGAAGACACCATTCCTCCAAGCTCCCAGCCCATACCGGGCTACATCAGCTTTGAGACCAATTTGCCGCCAGACAATCCACAGCAGCAAGTCCGTCCAGCTCTCAGACCTTACCGCGCACCGCAGACTCACTTCCCAATGCACTCTTATGGCTATGGCCATGTCGGAGGCAGTAAGTATATAAAGGCTGACCTTGAACTGGGGAATCTTATTTTATGTACATCGAACATGTGCACCCCTGAACCGAACCACAGTTGTGCGCTGTGTCCTGAATATGTGTGGGTTTTTTGTTGTTCTTTTCCCCCCTCCACGCTGCCACTGCCTTTAAATAGGCCTGAGTGTGTCTGTGATAGATAGATAGATAGAACTAACCCAAGACCAACTGTTATTGTTTCCAGGTCAATTGAGGGAAGGTGAAAGACGAGGAAAATGGAGGAGACCAGAAGAGAGGACAGGGCTAGAAAACAGAGAGAAGAGGAGAGGTTAGGAAAGAGGAAGAAGACTTAACTGTTTAAGAAGCAGAGCGATAAACGATAATACTGACACACACAATGACAATAGATGGGTCCGAATGTTTACAGAGTGAGTGTCTTTTTGTGGTAGAGCTTATGCAAGATCAACTGTTACTGTTTCTATATTACTAGTACACTTGAAATGGGGAGAAGAGAAGCAGTACAGAGAAGAAAGGTTAGGAGGAAAATCAAGATGCACTTAATATTGACCCTCCTCAAACGCTAGCTGGAGGACGTCACGAACGCCAATCTGCCCTCATTATTTATTCTATCAAAGAGTAGAGTGATAGACACACTGACAATGGATGGTTCTGAAATGACAAATTACAGCTTTGAAGACACCCAGAAGCAGCTAGCAAATCAGTGGTGTATATGTGAAATGGAGCAAATCTAAGATCATCTGTTGATGTTTCTACTGTGCGTTTACCAGGATGCTTGAGAGGAGATGAGACACGTGCATATGAGAAGAGAAAGCTGAACAGCAGAGGAGAGGAGGAGAAAGGTTAGGGGAGAAACGAAACAGTTTGTTTGTATGACAACAGATGAGTCTTAAACAACTCTTCCTCCTCCTCAAGTGAGCTGCGGCGAAATATACAGGAGTAAAGTCTTGCAACCCAGCCATCGAGTCATTGTGTCTCAGCTGGCGATATTGTTGCAACACAGCATCATTCGCAGTATAGCGAAGGATATAGCTAGATTTGTCAAAATAGAATAATCATATTACGTATTCCTTGGAAACGGGGCTAAATGTCATCGACTCGTTTGCTGCTTATATTCAGATCTCGGCCGGGTAGATGCACACCACTATTACACTTTCATTATTTGATTGTTTGCTCATTTCTGTTGAACACACATTAAAGAAAAACAGTTTGTAAAAAAATAAATAAAATGTTACGGGGTGGGGGTGGGATTTACTTTTTCAAATCTGTTGGAGCACCAGCCCCTCTGAAAGTCTGTACACGTGGCTGCTTTCTTCATTGTGTTGCAGGTGCTCACTTCTCAGCTTCCCATCCATTTTATCAGCCTTTCAACCCTCCCTATTATGGCTACGCCCCATCGGGATACCATGAGTACGTAATGAGGAACCGTGGCCATAAACAGCATTACGCTCCTTACACCTACGGAAGACCCAGGCGCTTTTAATGCTGAGAATATTGAAATTGTTTCATACATTTTTGTTTGTTTTTAGATGTTAAATGTTTGTATATTGTTCCTTGATATTGCTGTTTTTATTTTTTACAATTTTCTACTAAAGAGTGAAATTAAAGGTGCAAACAAACTGCAGTGTTGTGTCAGATTCTGAAACAGATTTTAGCGAAATTTGGCCCATTGATGGAGCGCATGCCCCTCAATGTGTACACAAACCTTCCACATCCCTTCATTTGTGGGCCAAATTTGCATTTTTTGCACACCACATAACTGGCCAAATCTGTAGGTCATGTCCTATCAAAGGCACACAGAATGCTGCTGTACTACAAGGGAATTTGGGCCAGTCTTTTTACAACAATCTATACATAGATGGGATGGGAACTTTCAGCACAGGTAATGCTACAGCGATAAAACTTTTACACATTGTCCAGATTACATCTGCATCTCAAATGGCAGTGCTCTGTTGTGCCACAATTAAGAAGCATAAGTTCCAAATGTGCATCTGATCCTTAAATTGCAGTGCTCTATAGCGACAAGTAGTGGCCAACTGCATCATTCATTTAATATCTAATAAGAGACTTGCATAATGCATTGACTATTCTTCTTTGCAGCATTGTTGTGCATGCTGATCGCTGATAGACCAGGCATCTGCGATGATGCAAGTTTAGCCTTTTTGCTGCTTGTGGGGAATTTTGACTTTATCTTCTTAGCTCATAACTATATCAGTAGCAGGATAGCTGTAGGCATGAATCCTTATGAAACTGTCAAACATAACATTGATTGTATTATGTGATGGCATGTTTGCCGATTTTAATTACTATTAGATAATGCACATTATTTCTTCATTTGATTTGTTGCTATCTGACATGTTCACTTATCCTGAGGCTCTGATCCCCAAAAAGTAGAGGCTGAATTTCTTGGTAAGATTGTTTTATTGGTTTACAGTGCCCAACAGGCATTAGCATTTATAACACCTGTGGATAAAGGCATGATTGACATACATACTAGCCCTCTAATATAAAAGCTGCTGACTTTATATCCAGAGTAAATTGTGTTTTTTGCATGCTGTATAAACTGAATCAGCACATGAAATACAAATATACAAAAGTCAACAGTACTATCAAGTTCAAAGACTTGCTTGAAGCTGCGCTGAAATGTGATTCAAATATTCAACGGATATTGCCACCTTACATTGTAGTGGCTTAAAGCAGAATCTCAAACAATGTCATGTTCCCCAACAGTTAGAATCAAGTCTAGACACAGACAGACAGGTGAAAAATTAAAAAGGAAAAACCAACATGAAGTGTCTCCGTAATGTGCCGGGGCACCATGAGCTGCCAGAACAGCTTCAGTGCCCCTTGGCATAGATTCTGCAATTCTCTGGAACTCTACTGGAGGGATGGAACATTGTTCTTCAAATAGATATTCCCTCAATTGGTGTTTTGATGAGGAGGGTGGTGGGAGAACCCTCTAACACGTCAGTCCAAAATCTTTTTGGACTGACGTGGTTTTTAATTGGTGTAGATCTGGTGACTGCGAAGGTCATGGCATACGTTTCACAAACTTTTCCATACTCAAAGACAATTACAGTAGATTTTCTTCTTGCCATCTTGATCCAACATGAGCCTGCTCAGCATTTTTATACATGCCACAGAGAACAACTGGATGTTAATTACTTAATGCAGTACATGTAAATGAAAGCATCTGCATTTGTTCCTCCAGTCATTTATTCAGGGTTTTCCCTTAATTTGTCACAGTATTAGATGGTGCATACCGATTTGACTGCATTGGTCTCTTTGAATTTTTTATTTATTTGTACAAATATGAATTCATTTACAATTACATAATTTAGCAGACAGGTATGTTGTCTGGGAGTAGGCCACCCTAACCACTAGGCTATCCTGGCCCCTGGAATGAGAAGAAATAACCAAAAATAAGAGTTGCGGTCAGTCATGAGTATAGGCCTTCCTATGGCATCAGCTGGCGGTGCACTTCCTGCAGCTCCTCCTGTGATAGGACAAGGCGGTGAACTCTTTCCTGACCGCGGGGGCAGGGAATCGCCACACGGCCCACTAACACCGTTCCCCCCTGCTTCTCCTCCTTGGCCTGGCGAGCAACAGAATCGGCTTGCAGTTAACACTAGAGTGTTTTGAAACTTGATTAAGAAAATTGCCTCCTGGAATGTGTGTGTGTTTATTACCTTCATGAAAGATGTGATGGGGAAGGTGGCAAAGTCAGATAAAACCTTGGCCCCTGGCTGAAGGGAGACCACATGATCTGCTACCTGCCCCTGAGACAGGACAAACAAGATAAAGACACTATAAAAGGATGTCATGATGAATATAATGTCTGAATGGTGAAACAAACATTCAAGACACTTTAGAGACCCGTTTGCAAATAAACATGTTTACATGTCTTTAGTGCAGGTAAGTAGTAATTCTCATTGAATAAACGTACTAGCAGTATTTACACTTGTCAGGTGTAATAATGATTTTCGAATGAAAATAAACTCGAGGGATTACCTTGAGTTTGTCCAGCTCGACACTGAGGGTCTGCAGAAGAGCAGTCTGCTCCAGGAGCTGTGAACTGGCACTGACTGAAGAAAGACAAATGTAATACATTTACAGATGCAGCTATGAGCTAATAAAGTTTTTCACACATGCATACAAGACAAGTTAAGTTATATTAAACTTTGGTAAAACCCTTTACTCTATAGTTCAAATATACTGAATTAAGATGCAGTACTAAAACTTATTAAAAAAATACTTTCTAATGCATGTACGTTATCTTTTTAATGTTTCTACTCCATTTTGTCAAATTTATTTTGCATTAGTCTACCAGACACCCACTGTGTCAAAGGCGCGTGTCCAGATTTAATGACCAAAAACAAAACCTATACATTCAGTTTAGCTTGGGGAAACGCATCTTTTCCCATTGACAAACAAACAGGGTGACCTCCATGACAGGGGGACCCGTGCTATGTAGAATAGATCATTCTACAAAATGATTTGATAACTGATTGACCATCTCACATGACTGTACACGGTTTAAGACATATTAATATATTTTATAGGATTACAATTTTTTTTTGTCTAAAACATTGCTTAGAGGACCTTTAGAAATTATTATTACACAAAAAAAATGCACACTAATATAATCTCAATCTGATTACGAGAAACAAATTGTTCTGCCACAAATCTCTCACTCGTTCACACACCTGCCGTCTTGCCAGTGATGTCGACCACTTTGACATTGGCGCTCAGTTTCAGGAGGGTGGCCATCATTTGGTCGGTCCTGCGGTAGATGCCGCTGTTGGGCCCCTCTGAAAGCGAGGAGCCTTCTTTGGAAATCTGGGAGAATTTGGGTGGGTGGAGGGGAGGTAGGGAGGCTAGCTGGGCCCTCATCTTCTCAGCCTGGATAGAAGAGACGCATTAAGATGATGTTAAGATTTTATTTATTTTTTTAACCTCTATTGGGTTCCACTGTATCTCGACTCACGTCTACCAGGCTGGTGAGAGTGCTGTAAACCGACGAGAGCAATGAACCTTATGAAAAAAACATTACCAGGAAGGACTTACGCCAAGTATTTGATATATAGCCGAACCGAGGTTAGGTTCATACTTTCCAGCGTACCTTGAGACTGTGGTTTTCATTCCTGACGCGTTTGATGACCAGTCTCTGGGCCTCTACCTGCTGTCTTAGAAGTGGGGAATCAACCACCTGTATTTGCCCTGCCATAGTCGGGGGCAGTCCTGCTGGAGAGGGAAGGAGAGATAGATGCTTATACACCACCATGTTTTCCTTAATACATTTCAAAATGGCACCGAGAAAGAAATTAAATTGAGAGGAAGTAGGAGTGAAACAATTTATCCATCGACAGAAAATGAAAATTAGGAAAATTCTGTATCATGTAACCTCAATCAATTTCAAGAGGTCTGTCTGGGTTCAGATTTATGTATGAGCATTCACCATCATTCTAAAATCACATTACTTTATAGTCTAAATTAATCACACAGATTAATCACACAACAATATAAATAATTGTTATTTGATACCCCATTATATTATTACTGGTTATAATATCACCAATATCACAAACAAGGCAAATACACACGTAAACTCTCACCTCCGGCGGTTCCCTGGACGATGGAGGCGATCCCGGAGGCAGGGGTGCTTCGGAGGCCCTCGATGGTAATCTTCGACTGGTTGCTGAGGCGCTGCTTTAGCTCAGCTTTTTCAGCCTCCAGCTGGTCGATGTCGGCCTGTAGCGCGTCCATCGTCTCTTCAAACTCCCTGAAGGGGGCAGCAGGAGATATGTTTTATCCACAATGCCCAAAGTTACAAAATTCAGCGTGCACATTCGAAAAAGGACAGTCCCACTTTCAACGACTGAAGGCTTGAACATCTGTGACCATCTGTTATCATCTGATAGACATTTCCGGTTGTAAAGTGAAAACAAATATGTATAATATTTCTTCCTCCCCTTTGTTAATTTTTCATGCTCGTGGGACAGATTTGCCATTAGCGTGTACTATCTATCTATCTATATAAAATAATTAAATATATCAATATTTCTAAGGTGGGAAGTCCATACACAAAATAAATGCTTTACTTCCACATTTAAAATGCAATGACATCATTGAACCCAACTGCCTAAAGAGTAGTATTTATTCTACCAGTACTACCTATCCATCATCGTAAGTCATGTCTGCTAAGTGACCCAATTGTAATTATTCCTACTTCTCTTTCTTCTTGAGCAGTGCGACCGTCTCGTCCAGTTTTATCTGGATTTTCTCCACGCGCTCATCTGCGTCTTTGGTGGACGTGTCCAATTTCTTCTCCAGCAGGCTCAGGCGCACACTGGCCTCGCTCAGCTCCTCACCCTGGGGAGAAGGTAAGGAGGTGTAAAGCCAAGAAGGGTGCAGAAGGTCCAACTCCATTATAGAAAACTCAAACAGCGAGTGAACAGCTAGTGAGTGAAGGGGCAGAAACTTGGGCTTCTGAGGGCGCTGTAACACAATAGAAGAGTGGCCCTTTTTGTGTGTTACCTTAATCTTAAGAGACTTCTTAAGCTCCTTGATGACCGTCTCTCGGTCCTCCAGCTTGACTCCCAGACCCTCAGCGTCGGTCATCTCCGCCCTGACCGCTCTTGCCCGCACCTCTACTGGGGGAGTCTGAGGAGACCCGGAGGGGGAGGGTTGGGAAGAGAGAGAGAGAGAGAGAGAGAGAGAGAGAGAGAGAGAGAGAGAGAGAGAGAGAGAGAGAGAGAGAGAGAGAGAGAGTGTGAGAGAGAGAGAGAGAGAGAGAGAGAGAGAGAGAGAGAGAGAGAGAGAGAGAGAGAGAGAGAGAGATTGATTGATTCCTGGTAAGACATGAGGTGATGATGCTGGGACTTTCAGGTTGTGGATTCTGAGGGAACATCTGCTCGGGGTCAATACCTTGCCCTGGGGTCTCTCCGCGTCATATTCGCCCTCCTGCATAGCGGTGGCCATCTTGTTCATGGTGGCGACCACAGCGCTGCAGGACTGCCGCAGACAGTCGTAGACGTTGAGGCCGTGCGAGCCGTAGACCTTGGGGAGCAGAGACAGAGCGCTTCAGCATAGAGACACAACAGAAAACCACCAGTCTCAAGTTAAGGTGTAATTATTTTTTAAAGCACTATTTCAAACTGCTATCAGAAGGCCTCGTTGAAGGCTTGTCTTCAACAACACAGCGCCACCTGAGCTGCTTTGCTATTTAAAGTTTCTACTCTCCTTTAAAATTCGGAAAATAATTTTATGAATGTCAAATTTTGACGTGTCAGTAGCAGGCCCTATCCAGCTCTCCTTGTGTCGTGGCCTGTCTCCTGGTATCTCCCCCATGCTCTTGAGACTGTACTGGGAGACACAGCAAACCTTGTTGCGAGGGCGCGTATGGATGTGCCATCCTGGAGGAGCTGGACTGCCTGTGCAACCTGAATGGGCTGCGGGTACCGCCTCATGCTATCAGTAGTGACAAAGACACTAGCAAAACTGGAAAAGAATCAGTCAGGAAGGACAAGGAGAGAGCAATTGTCTGTGGCCACCACCTCCAAAACCATTCCCTTATTGGGTTGTCTTGCTGTTGCCTCTCCGGTGCACCTGTTGTCACTTTCATTTGCACCATAACAGGTGACATTGATTCACAATCGCTTATGCTTCCTAACTGGATAGATTGATATCGCTGAAGTTTAATTGACTTGGTATTATACTGTGATTATTACGTGTTCCCTTCATTTGTTTGAGCAGTGTATATCATACAAAATTTGATGGATTCACAGTTGGAGCAAGTTTGTATTGAAATCTGTTGCGGAATTACCAAATGGAAAGGCTTTCATGTGTCAGAAATAGCAGCGAGACTTGTTTAGTAAAAGGATATAGGTACAGTTGAAGTTGGAAGTTTACATACAACTTAGCCAAATACATATAAACTCAGTTTATCCCAATTCCTGACATTTAATGCTAGTAAACATTTCCTGTCTTAGGTCAGTTAGGATCACTACTTTATTTTAATGTGAGAGATAATAGAGAGAATGATTTATTTCAGCTTTTATTCTATTCACATTCCCAGTGGGTCAGAAGTTTACATACACTTAGCATTTGGTAGCATTGCCTTTCAATTATTTACCTTGGGTCAAACTTTCAGGGTACCCTTCCGCAAGCTTTTCAAAATAAGTTACTGGAATTTTGGCCCATTCCTCCTGACAGAACTGGTGTAACTGAGTCAGGTTTGTAGGCCTCCTTGCTCGCACACGCTTTTTCAGTTCTGACTACCCATTTTCTATTGGATTGAGGTCAGGGCTTTGTGATGGCCACTCAAATACCTTTGTTGTCCTTAAGCCCTTTTGCCACAACATTGGAAGTAAGCTTGGGGTCATTGTCCATTTGTAAGACCCACAGGAATTGTGATATAGTGAATTATAAGTGAAATAATTTCTAAACAATTACTTGACTTGCTAACCGACTTGCCAAAACTATAGTTTGCTAACATGAAATCTGTGGAGTGGTTAAAAAAAAGAGTTTTAATGACTTTAATTTAAGTGTATGTAAACTCCCGACTTCAACTGTATCTCTGTAGTATAATCTCTAAAGGTAGGAGTACCTGTTCCACAGCTTTGAAGGCCGTGTCCTCAAGCTTGAGAGCGTTGAGCCCCTCTTGCTCAGCCAGCGGTGCGAGCATCTGAGCTCCGGCTGCGGCTACTTCCTGGAGCACAGCTACCACCCTAGTCAGCTGGCGTCGACACTCAGTCAACGTCTCCGACACCTGCCATTGGTCAGTCCACATGTCAATCCGTTGTTTAAAACCAGTAAGACAAAAAGACTAAATATTTTGTCCCACTGTGATGAAAAACGGAAATTTCCAGAAATGTCATGTGCGTTTACTCGTTTGTCCCCACACCTGTGGTGCGAATGTCAGAGCAGCCGGCACCCCTGCGACATCTGTTCCGGGCATGCGGCGACGGATCTTCTTACAGAACTGCCTGATGTCTGAACAGGACGTGTCCAGATCTTTCAGCAGGATGGGCAGGCCAGAGCTCTCCTGACCTGGAGACAGGAAGGCGCGCAAACGTTCCACCTCCACAGCCATACAGTCCAGGGCGCCCTGGGTAAACTGGAGGTTTGGGTTGCAGGTTAGATTATTTAGTAGTATACCAAATAAACCTAGGGTTGATTTTTCCAACAATTAAAACAAAAAAGTATGCATAATAACATTTAGTACTACAAAAAAAATATTTATATTATTACATATAAAAAACCATTTAATATTTAGTTCAGAATTTAAACTGCTGACATCTTGGGAAACATTGGAAAATATTATATGTACCTTGATGTGGTCGGCCAGCTGAACCGTACAATCCTCGGTGTGTTCCGACAGGTGGATGCTGTACAGTTGCTACGAGACAGAACAGCAGCTAGTTGCTTCAATACCAGGTCACTTTAACTTCTAAGTGAAACCACCTTAATATATAATAAATATAATTTAATAATAATAATAATAATATTAATATTTAAATATAATGTTGGGACTGAGCCCACAGAAAGCTCTTCCTGATAAGGTGACCTATTTTATGTAACATACCTGGTAGTACTTGATGGCCTTGGTGAGTGGCTCCACCTGTACAGTCTCGTCTAGCTGGTCTTTGTGCAGCAGGTCGATGAAATAGTCCAGAGAGCGCTCGTGGACGCCCATCTCCGAGTACAGCGTTCCCATCCGCTTGAACACCTCCACGCTGCAGCTATTCAGAGCCCTGGGTGGTGGGGAAGAGACACACTGTGGACCCCTTCCGCTAATCTGTGCTTGTTAAAACACGGCTTTTACAATACTGAGCGTGAGTGAACTACTAAATATTCTGTTTGGTTGCTGTATATATTGAATCAAATCTATTTCCTTCCATTGTATCTCTTCAACACTGGTCAAAGCCTAGTGGAGGATGACAGATACATTTGGCAGACGAATGTGATAACACATTTAACTGGAAAGGCTTATATTGAGGTATACAGGATTTATAGTCCCACATGACTTTGTGACATGGAAATGCTGCTTACTGTTCGTATTTGTGCAGTATCGATTGTAGCAGTGAGAGGGAGTAGATCAGCCCCGAGGCGAAGCTCCGCTGTTCCCCTAGAGCTCCTCTCATACCCGGAGCACCCTGTTCTGGCGGGTTCCCGTTGAGGTCAAACTTCTCCTGGGCCTGCTTGCTGATCAGTTCAGCCTAAACACGCGCACATGCACCATATAGTCCATTGTCCGGGTCTTTCTGCTTTTACACCCCACTTCACCAGAGTTTAAATTCTCCACTAGCTCACCCAGGCTATTAACACAGCATGGTTCCAAAAGTGGGAATTTGCTGAACTCAGCTAACCTCACATACTTAGAACAGGGGGTTCTTAATAGAACTTTTCAATTTATAGCTCCCCTCCCTAAATATTTCCACTTATATAGCTCATTTGAAAACCATTGACTTCCAATCCAACCAATCATTAAGAAGGTGTCAGTTGTCCCCCCCCTAACATGTGCAACAAAACCTAGGAGAGTCCGTGAGATGTCAATCAGCAGGATCTGTACACGCACACTATAACCAAAAACTACTTTCCAGCGCCTAAACCAGCTGACCCAGAAACCCACCTTGCAGATGAGCCGGGGGATGAGTAGAAGCACCAGGATACAGTCGTGGTCTCCCCCGTGACGCAGGAAAGATTCAGGCATGAAGGAGGTGAGTAGGGACACCTGTCTGTTGGCCTGGCCAACCTCCATTTTCCTCAGCTCCATCTCAATGGCCTGGGAACAGAAATCATAAGGGAGTAGTTATGTTTATAATGGTCATGTTAAAATCGTAAACATTTTGCAGCCCTTTAAAAGTACCTCGCGAGCACATAGGGGTCCCCACTTTGACAGCCCTATTGACATGCCCCTCTCTCTTACCTTGGCGTAGGCCTTTGTCTCTGCAAACTTGATCTTGAAGTTGAACAGCTCTGCGGCAGGCTGCTGCACCTGCTCGGCGTTTGCGTTCTGCTGATTCGTCAGCTCTCGGTTGGCCTCCTAGTGGACAGAGACGGAAGCACAGCCACAGATGCATAAATGTCACACCTAGACTCGTGACCTTCTATCCATGTGAGCTCCGGTGTTTTATCTCAAGGTTATAATAGTAATAGAATTATAATATAGTAAATCAAAATATAGACAAATAATAAATGGAGGTGAGCTGTAAACTAAGCTGTAAAGCATTGTTGCCAAACCAAATATAAAAAGATTAGTTTATGTTCCATCCTAAGGCCCCCCCACCACATGTACTCTAATACCTTAAATGACTGGCTAGTGTGTTTGTATTGACGAGAATAGTTGAGAGCCATAACAGTAGTTCAGTGAAAACTAAAACTAAACCGATTTAGAAGTGGAATCTAAACTTAAACAAACACTGAATGGAAAAACTCCAAACAATAACACCATCGTCTCCATGCTTACCTGGAGCTGGGCAGTGAGCTCCCTGTATTTGTTGATGGTCTGCTGGTAATCAGCCACCGTCTCCTGGGCCGCCTCCACCCTCTTCTGGGCCTCCCTCACCTTGGCCCCACCCAGGTCCAGCTGCTCTCTCAGCTCCATCTCCGTCTCCCGGGAGTTCTCCTGCAGCTCGTCATTCATCTCGTTGATGGCCTCCTGTTGGCGGAGCAAAGGAGGAGGGGGGGTTTGTTGAGATAGTTAGTGAGAGTTTGTTCCTGGGATTTAGGCGCTATGTTTAAAAAGGACTATAATATTGCAGTGTAGGATATTAAGATTCCCATAAGATGATACAGATACATTGTATTTTTGGGGTGCAAAACTTAAAAAAAAAAAAACTACTACCACATTACACTAGGCAGATGTGAAAACACCATGTTCTCTTGAGAATAGAACATGGACTGCTTGTATTGACCCAAAATGTACACGAAACATCAAGGAACGAACAGCAGAACTGACCAGATCGATGACAGTCTCTCGCAGCTCTCGAACTTTCTCCTCCAGGTCTAGGTTCCTCTCCGTCAGGGTTTCCACCATCTCTTCTGCCCCCAGCGCGGCATCCACCTACACAGTTTAATTACGCAGCGTGGCAGTGTGTTTTTGTGCATTCACGTGATGTGTATTACAAGCAGCGGCGGCGCCAGGGGGGGTCTTGGGGGGTCTCAAGACCCTCTCAAAAAACGCCTTGACCCCCCCACCCCCGTGCTGATTACAAGATATATATATATATATATATATATATATATATATCTCTCTCTCACTATCTC
>JAOEHI010054146.1:0-14357 GCA_025447815.1 Percopsis transmontana | reverse complement strand
CACACACACACACACACACACACACACACACACACACACACACACACACACACACACACACACACACACAGAGAGACATTTTGTATTTTCCCCCCTCATTCCTACATGATGCCTATTGCAGCCCCACAATGGCTGTCTGCGCGTCACAGAGCATCGCCCTAATTAGCGAGCCGCCAGCGTTTGCACACCACCTCAGTGGGGAGCTAAACAAACCTCGCCCCCTCCCCTCTGAAACCAACCCATCACTGCCCTCATTAGCTCCTTTATGCCGCCGATTCAAGATTGGGCTAATTTGGGACGCGCGGACGGCTAAACGACTAATCAATGCCTGTTAAAGCTAAAGCTAGCTTTCTTTTGTCCGGGTAGTCCAGGATGGGCTATTCTCTCTATTCTGCCTGGCTGACCTGGGCGATCAAAACAATTGTACAGAATATCAGGCAGTTCAGAGTGCATAGGTGAATGTCTATGTCGTTGGTTTGTCAGATTTTACCCAGAAAGCACTGAAACATTGCCCAGTTACTATAGAGGTCTGATCCGACCATTGTCCTGCACGCGCACACACGCACACACACACACACACACACACACACACACACACTATAGAGTTCATACGGGCAGGCAATCATCTGTGATCAGAAAGAGCGCGAGAGGCAGAGGTTGGAAGATGTTGAGAGAGAGAGAGAGAGAGAGAGAGAGAGAGCATAGATGAAACACACTAGTATCTTGAGTGGAGGGGGAGAGGATGTAAAGTAAATGGGTTATCAAAGTAAGAGCCTCTCAGGGGAAAGAGGAAAGAGGCTTATAGCATGGGACCAGATCAGATGGCTGCTTGACCACATCGTACCAGGGGACCTTTATTCTGACACACATCACAGGCGTTTGACTGGGGCATACCAGGAGACCTTTACTTTGAAGATCACACACAGGTGTGAACTGGGCTGGTTTGACAGTTGGAACCTCGCTGGACGAGTTCACTGAAACCATGTTGATTAATTAAGATGACTAGTCCCACTTCATGTGTCTCTTAGAGCGGCTTTGTTCAAGGACAATAACTTATAATAATCTTATTGTAAATATAACCTAGAAAAACAACCCAGGTAGCTAACGAGCTGATGCTGCTTCTTTTAGATTGACTTCTCATAAAACTGGAGATCGTCGGTGAGCAGCGACTGCATGGTCCCCAGCCTGGCCGGAGCACTGAGGTGGGGCCATACTGCTTGATATGCTGCACAGACTGGAACTGGAGCTGTGAGACTGGGCTGAGGTGTGTGTGTGTGCGTGTGTGTGTGCGTGTGTGCGTGTGCGTGTGCGTGTAGTGTGAAACATAGGCTTTTTTCTGCCTTTGTCCTTCCCTTATCCCTTGGCTACACTCACACACACACACACACACGCACGCACACACACGCACACACACACGCACACACACACACACACACACATCCACACACACACACACACAGGAATGCTCTGTAAACACGGACAGAAAGACAGTGTATCTCTTCATCTAGTTTATCGCATCACCTGTCACCTGTGTTCAGCCCGGTTGGGGAACACGAGGCACTTGAGTGTAATCAACTCTTCAAACTGATCCATTTACCTCCAGAGACGATACACACGCGTCCAATGACAGCTCAGCGCCAGGCGGAGGGAAACACAATTATCTTGTCCATATTATTTGATCAGCCCCCTCATGACACGGCCAGTGTCACTTTCCCATCTGCATCAAATGAACGCTTCCCACATTGCACTGAGATTAAATAGGCTTTATTTAATAGGCATTTGCTTTAGAATCCTATTCATGTATTCAGAGCTAATGGGCATGAATCCCGAGGTCAGACAGAGGTCGGCGCACAGTGGCGCTACAGAACAAGAGCCCTCTTGCTACGAACCAGCTAGCCTCCTGTATGATAAAGACACACAACGCATCCATAGTCACCATAAAGTCAAACAAAATACATTACGACTGCAAGTTCAGAGCACAGCAAGTACACAAATTCATTGATTACCTGTAAAATCACCAACCGATAGTTTTGCCAGCAGTGATGTCCATAAGGTGGTTCCACCTTCCAACAGATCAGCTTTGCAGGATGGATCCCTGTCATGGACAAGTTTATTTAATTTCCACCATAAACTTGAGATGGGATTGATATCTGGGCTGTTTGTTGGCCATGTCATTGAGGTGATATGCCTTTGCTGAAGAAAAGCTTCAGCATTGTCATCCTGAAAAATGACTTCATCATCACCAAACCTATTTTTTTTTATCGATGGAATGGGAAGAGTGTCCAAAATGTCAATGTACACCTGTGTTGAGGTAATGATTGCAGTCTCCCCTGGTCCTTTACCTGACATCCAACCCCATATCATAAATGAGTGAGGACATTTTCTTGTTTTCTTCAGTCCTCTTTATATGTTTCACTGGAACGGCACCAGAAAAAAGTTACAGCATCATCTCTTTGGCCAATTTCTCTTTTATCCAATCATCCACACTCCACGATTGCTATATTTATCCCACTTTGTTTTCTTCTGTTTAGCTGTCAGTGCTGGTTTTCGTTTGGGTTTTCTGTATGTAAATCCAATTTCATTCAGCCAATTTCTTACAGTTCTGTCACAAAGATTGACTCCTGTTTCCACCCGTTTTTCATTTTCATTTGTTTTTCATTTGTCTTATTGCGCATTTTCTATTTTCAATACATATTGCTTTGAGTTTTCTATCTTGACGTCTTCTGTGGTCTACCTGTGTTTTCCTTATAACCTTCGCATTTCGTTTATATACTTGCCAACATCTTATGCCACACTTTGGATTTCCATCTTGAAAGAGTTTTTCAATCCCTTTCTATTGTTTCAATTGACAGCTCTCTTGTTGGGGCCATGTTTCCTTTCCATTTTCATCAACATTGAGTGATTTCATAAACTTGATCTGGTAGAAAGTATGCCATTAATGAAATTACCTTCATTTCATTTGTTTGAGGTATGTTTCACAAAGCCTAAATGTTATTTTAGCTATTAAACAAAAATGGTTTGTGTCATATCTGTGTTATGTTTATTTGCTGTGAAGTAAGAAAAACTTTGTGAACATCCTCTAAGTGTGTTGGGTCCATAATATTTTTGCCAGGGGTTGAACTGTATATTCTCTATGATTAAAAATAATACAGCAATGGATTTATTGATTGATTGAGACATTTAGTTGTCATAGCAAATGATAATTGGCAGGACAGTGCAGAACTACAGGTCCAATAGCCTCAAATGAAAAATTACTTTGGTTACGCTCGCACGCAGGAAAGCTGAATACTATGAATATACTCTATATAGCATACATTGGAGCATCGGATTCATTATGTGAGAGCAGCACAACACACAGCCAGACGTAGGCTTTCTATGAACGAAGCCGTTAGAGTGACAGACCTGTCAGCTGCAAAATGGAGGGCTAATCATCTACACCCCTGCAGGTGGCGACAGCTGTCTTCTCACGTGACAGACTTCACGTTTTAGACGCTAAGTGGTAGCTTTCGTGTCTGAGACATGCTGTCAGGACAGCAGAAGTTTCAGTCTAACAAAGTGTCACGACCTGACTCGTTAGCCGTGGCAAAAACAAGGGAGAAAGGCGAGATGTCGAAATAATCAAATAAATGTAATTAACAAAACGCCGAATCATATTAACAACTCAGGACAACCAATGTGGTGTTTTAATCAGTCATCAGTGGTGTGCGTGTGCGTGTGTGTGTGTGTGTTGGTGTGTGTGTGTGTGTTGTAGATGAACCAAAACCAGTGACAGTGGCAAAGGGGGTCGAGCAGGTCGTCTGGCGATCAAAAAGTCGCTGGTTCGATACCTGCTGACTTCTGTCTAAGTGTCGAGGTGTCCATGAGCAAGACGCCTAACCCTAACTGCTCCCCGTGTGTTGGATGGCGCCTTGCATGGCAGACACCACCATCGGTGTGTGAATGGGTGGATGTGAGGCAATGTACAGCGCTTTGGGCGGCCTGTTTGGTACAAATAAGCGCTATACAGTATAAATGCAGTCCAGTCCAAACCAAATAAGATGCAGTGGAGCCTCAAACAGGCGGTGTCCTGCCCGATGGTGACTCTATGGGGAGAAGGTGAGACTGCCTTTTGTAACAATGGGCCCAGGTGCTCCCAATCCCCAATCAGCTGAGCCTCAACCAGGACCTGCAACAGAGATCAAGGCCCAGCAATACCAGCCCTGGCCACAAGGTATTCACTGTGGAGGGTGAATCACCAAGACTGTAGAGGTGGACACTCCAGTGTCACAATGTTGCTCGAGATTCACTTTGCGCACTGGAACACTGGGCTTAATTAGTTTGTTAAATTAGAAGGAGACAAATATATTTAAAGGTGAAATGGATTCTTGTTGACACTACATGAGACCTGACTGACTTTTAGGTCCCCTGGTTAAAAACATCCTGATTTTTTAAGCTCCACCTCCACGAGGTTCTCGGCTTTACATAGCAGTCTGTAACTCTCAACAGAAAACTGCCGGTCGGTCAGTAGAGACCAATCGAGCGAGTAGTTCAGTTGGTCAACTGCCCGTACCGACAGTTTTCAATTGCGGGTTCCCGGGCTGGAATGTAAAGCGCAGTGGTTTTCACCAAGCTAATTCATCATGACCCTCTTACAGCCTCTCAAGCCTGTCCACAGTGAGTTCCCCCCTCGACGCATCTACCCTTCGGCCCCTCACAACATCCTCCGCCGCCGTCTCCCTACGTGAGCCAGAGATGTAATGCTGAGAGAGAGAGCAGGCTTGACTCAAGCACACACGCGTCTCACTGTCAGTGTGACTGACTGGTGGACTAAATGGCTTTAATTAGAGGCTGCTTAAGCTGACCGATGACAGTCTGTTGGCTTTCACTCCTGACTGAAATAACACTGTCTCCAGGGTCACGCCCCGGGCTGAGGAGCCAGTCACACCTCCTGGCTTCATGGGGAGATGATGGCCTAAAGATGGAACCCTCCCAGTGGCCGGGAGGGTGCATTCAGGTCTGTTCTGTGAATGTTCCGGACACATTGACATGGGAGTGATAGATGCTGCTAGAGTCCTGAGCGGGTGGGGCGCAGGGATTTCATAAAGGCAGAATGGGCTAGATGGTCATGTGTTCGAGCCCCCGCTCCGGATGAAAGTGTCTGCTAAATGACCTCATTTTAATTGTGAAGGGAAACATTCCTCATCATTGGGACATACAATAGGGTGAAGAGTGACTTCTAGTGATGTGTATACTGGGCAGCTCCCAGTATAGAAGACAGTACTGGGCCATTGTGTTATTTTGCTTTTTTTGGAAATTGAAGAATTGTATGATCTATTGTTTTATTCACAAAAGTTCATTTTTTTTCTTCCAAAGACTGTTGCTGTCTAAAACCTCGTCATTCATAACAGCACCCTGCACAGTCATTATTTCCCATTGTTATATTGTGGATGTTATGGCTGAATGTCCACAAAGTTCATCTTGGGCACATTTACTCCTGTTATCTGCTGAAGACAGATAGCATTCAGCAGGTCTTAATAGCGTCATCTGTCTCTCACTGAAGCTGTTCTGAAACATGAATATACTCCTGACGCCTTTGTGGTTCCGTGATGCTGCGTGAAGACCATCGAATTGAGCGCACCTCTTGTTTCCTGTCACGCGGCAGCAGGTGTGGATGTAGATAAGTGTTTCTGTGGCCTCTCGTCTTCAAGGAGGCGCGTCGCGTCTCATTCTGAGGGGAGGCCAAACTCTCACCTCCCACAGGAGAGAGGGACAGAGGGGAAGAGAGAGAGAGGGAGAAAAGCTCTCTTGTGAGAGGACCGCTGGGAGCTTTCTGTATGGTTCCCCCCCCCCCCGAAAATTACCCACAATCCAATTTCACGGTGATAGAGTGGAAGCAGATTGGACAGACAGAGAGAGAGCACCAGGATTGAGAAAGGAAATAAGATAGCTGAATAGGAAAGATTTAGAAAAAGAGAGGGGATAGCATACAATGATGGGAGAGACAGGGAGAGAGAGAGAGAGAAAAAAAATCAATGGCAAAGACATACATTAAACATAAATGACGAATCAATTACACTTCAAAGCCCGGAGGCTGATAACAGCTGTATGGTATAACTTTTTTATTAACTGTTATATTTAATATTAATGATTAACTGTCACTAGTATTAAAGGTATATTACTATACGGATATACAATATATAAAGCTGTTCTGAAGCTGAAGCTTAAAAGACAGAGCAACTTTACCTTCCGGCAAAAGACTGTCCTCAAGTACCTGTCCATTACCCTTGAGAACACCGCCGTGTCCTCCTGTCCAACTGCAAAGAGTCTCAGAATTGCCCTGGACAACCTGCTGTCCAGCACAGCTCAAATTGCTGCAACGACCCGAGCCTACAGATTCTCCCTCTCCAACATCAGAAGGATAAGGCTGTTCCTTACAAACGAAGCGACACAGCTCCTGGTCCAAGCTGTGGTAATCTCACGTCTAGACTACTGCAACTCTCTACTCGCCGGACTACCGGTATCTGATTCCAGACCCCTACAACGAATCCAAAACGCAGCAGCACATCTGGTGTTCAACCAACCAAAGTTCTCCTACGTAAACCCCCTCTTCCGAGACCTTCACTCACTCCCCATCTCAGCCCGCATCCAATCCAAAACACTGGTGTTGGCCTACAAGGCAGTAAAAGGAATTGCCCCTCTTTACCTCCAAGCAATGGCAGGCTGGCGCCTCCGTCGCTACAAGGGTGTAAGAGTCGCCCAGCCCAGTCTCGACTCTTCTCTGTCCTGGCGCCGCAATGGTGGAATGAGCTTCCTGCAGCAATCACTACTGATCTTCTGCAGGAGACTTAAAACCAACCTCTTCAGAATCCACCTTGGTACCTCAACCACCAATTTCTCTACCCCTTAGCACTCCCACTAACAGAAATCCCTTATCCTCTGTCTACCCTCCTTTCCTTTGAAAAATAAAAATCCTCCTTACTACTCTGTTAGATCACCTCTTGGAATATTAAGCACTTGCTGGTATTTAGGCTGCTAGCAATTAATTACTTTTTTAGGGATTGAATGATGATTTTAAAGGGAATATATTAGGTAATGAATACTGAAAAATGCAAAAGTGAAGTAACCATGATGACATAATGCTGTCCATATCCTAGGAGAATGTTGTTTACTTGCAACCGGTGATTAACTAGTTTAACTGTTGACAAATTGATTGTTAGTTGCTTTGGATAAAAGCATCTGCTAAATGCTGTAAATGTAAATATATACGTGCTACACTGCTCTCTGCCTCTCCGCCATATGGCTGCTGTCAAAATCATATAGCGTGCAGTTCCATCTTATGGCCAGAGAGGCCGCCAGCATTTTCACCTTTTAGGATTCAACTGTTTTGGACATCAAAAACAATATCTTACAATTTCACACTGTTCAGTAAATATCACCGCCTTCTATCAGCGGTTTTCATTCATACCACGGAATAGGTAATCAGTCTCTCCGGGCGCATCTCCTCCCATTTTTTTGCACGAAACTCCCACTGTTCCCTCAACCCTCCCATGAATGCACATGTAGAGAAAGTAAATTGCGATTCTGCGCTCCTGCGCCAGGCAGAATGCGGTTTTAGACATTTGCGCTCTGTTCAAAATATACCACGACATGTTTTTAGGTGCTTGTTGCAACGAAATTATGCCTAAAACAGGTGCCTAAAACAGGCATCTGCCCCTGTGTCTCACCCGTTTACAGCAACTTACAGCGTGTATCAACAGCGTTTAGCGGGTAAAAGCAGAGCAGCTTTGGCGTGCCGGACGCGTTCAGCCTGTAACCTTCCATGTATGTTTTCCAATCTCCCGCTCTGCTTTCCCCTCCTGATCCTATAGGGTGACTGGTGAATAGTAATTCCCCACACCTGCTCCCAATCCCCGAGAGTCCCTAAGGACCACCCCCCCCCCACCCCCACCCCCACGCTCGCTCCCATACAGACAGAGCTAAAAACCTCGTATATTGTCTCAAAATGAACACAGAGTAGACAGAAAGACTGCTAGACACCCAGAGGACAGCAATCTGGATCTCTCTCTGAGGACCCTGCCAGGTAATTGGTGGACCCATTGTGTTTTCTAAAGGCTGGAGAAGTATCATTATGTCCCCAGCAGGTGTCATGAACATCATCTCCAGCCCAGTGACTCCATCGAATGCCATTACATCACAACAGAAAATGGCTTCGCCCCAGAAAAAAGGCATTGCGGGACATTTGATTACAGGACTGTCTCTGCTACAGATGCCCATCTTCCGTAATCAGGGTTAATTTAAGTTTCTTCACAGATCTGGATACCTGCTTAGCTTTCCACCCACAAAAAACACCCACCATACAGCCATTCTTTTTGCGATATAATTACAGCCTTCTACACATTACCTTCATGTGATGCTATAGGCAGATGAACGGTACCACATATGGAATGAAGTTTGTTAGTGAACCTGATGTATGATTTTTTGTGTTGTTTAGGTTTTGGTTTTACTGATAAGTATTTCGGTATTTCGGCTCATATTTTATTATTATTTTACAGTACAGATGGCTACGCAGATCGTCATTTGATTTTAATAGATCTAAAAATATATAGAATTAGTTAATATCTATAGTTTACCTGATTTACTTATTTTTTAGCTTTGGGATGTAAAGCTCATTTGGGGGTTTTAGCGCAATTTTACCTTAGTGAAGTTTTACCTTCATCTGATTTTTCTATAAGATTGTTCCACATTAAATACACTTTCGAATAATGTGCAAATTTATAGGTGAAGTAACCTTGTTACATAATGCTGTTAACAAATGTACTAATTGTAAGTCGCTTTCAATAAAAGCGTCTGCTAAATGCTTAAAATGTAAATGTGAATGTAAATTAAACATTTACATTTACAGTATTTAGCAGACACTTTTATCCAAAGCAATCAGTACATTTGTCAACAGTTGAACCGGTTAACCACCAGTTATTGCAAGCAAACAACATTCTCCTAGAATAAGGACAGCATCAGGTTACTTCACTTATGCATTTTTTAGTATATTACTCGAAAATTCTCATTCACTCCTCAAAACATTACTTATTTATTGCTAGCAGCCTAAATTCCGGCAAAGTGCTTAATATTCTTAGAGCTGATCTAAGTAGAAAAAGGAGAAGAAAGGAGGATAAAACAAGGATTGTCATAGAGAACTTCTGTTAGTGCTATGAGGTAGAGAGATCGGTGGCCGAGGTGCCGAGGTGGATTTTGAAGAGGTGGGTTTCATACTGTAAACATACAGTATAGTCAAACTTGTCAACATGCAAGTGTCTTCCTAGACACAAGAAGTATGTTTCCGAGAAAGAAAGAATGCCAATGGTTGCATACAATCCCATACTCGATCTCAGCGTGCGGATACTTTGCTGTAGAGGGTGGAGACTCTAACGAAGGTTCCACAGCATAGCGCTAATAAGCCGGGCATGTTTCTAGACATAAGTGGAGCATCTATTGCGTCGAGGACGTCAGCGCATCACACAAACCTGCCCTGACAGGTGAATATGAAGGCAGACAGACGAGCTGTGACGCCGTCCACTTCCATCATGCCGCACAGCAGTGGGTCGGCTTCAGGTGCCAAGAATGCAAATAACTGCCGCAAATGAATAATAATGAAATGCATGTGAATATAAATAGAATATTAAAGAGACACCTCAAACAGAGGGGGTGTCTGTGTGCGTTTGTGTGGGGGACACACATTTCATTATATATATATATATATATATATATATATATCAGTTAATTATCTATCTTTTGTATGTTCAGTGTAGCATAATCTATTGTTGAAATTAATTCAAACTAGTGAGAAAAACTTTATTAAATGTAGCAAATATAAGCTCTGGTATCTGGTTCCGCCTAAACCATCTGCTCTGACTCAGGTAACAGAAAAAAGCAGGGAACAGAATATAGTGTCACTCTTCACTACGCACCCCACCCCACACCGCACGACCACAACTGACCTCATAATGATCATTTATTGCAACAATCTTCTTGTCTGTAGGGGCTTTAAGATAAAGTGTGTGTCTAACCTCTGGAGAGTAAAAAAACAGTACTCATTTAGGTTGCTTACTTTGCAAATTAATTAATGGAGCGATTTATCATCGTACAAGTGAACCTCTATCAGCTCTACAGCATTAGATGTAAATACAGCCATCTGTCTTTCTGGCCTGGCCTCTGACAGACGTACTGAGTAAAGCTGATGTCTTCTACATTAAGTTGTGGAGCTTTGTATCACTCCATCAAGGACGAGCAGAGTAGAGACACTTTAATAGCGACTACATTGATCTGCCATTGATCGGAGAGGTTTCATCAAAACGTGTCAGCCGTTTGCTTACAAAATGCCCAATAGCACATGTATCACACACTAATCGATGCGATTGATTAGCACTGTATAACTGTGCTTTTACAAGCATGCCAGATTATCTCCTGGGTTTATTGGGTTTGATTTAATGAACAAAGAGAGCTAAAGCTAATAAAGTGTTATTCAAGTGTTGATTACAACAGCCCTCCTAAAGTGAGCAGTTGTTTATATAAGGCATTATGTTTTATTCATTTAGTATATTTATAGTGTAGTATATTACACGAATGAAGTTAATGTTGAGTGTTTAGCTAGCAGGTATGAAAACATACACCTCGGGCTCAGACAATCACTTGAACCATAACTCCCCTTTAATGTTCACAGTGTGAACGTTAAACAGCACTCACCAGAACTCACCACGAAGCCTTTTAAAATAGTTTATTAGCATAGCACAGCATACAATACAAATGTTCATACAAGCTGATGCACATTCAAAATACTGTCACAAATGCACAAATAATACAGTTACTGAAGCATGAGATTTAAACAGAAAAAAATACTAAATAAAATTACAGTTTATTTTTCAAACAGATATCTGAACAGTTGGAAACATCTCATTATTATTCAAAACCAAAAACAGAATTGGATTGTATTTTTTATTTTATATTTTTTACATTATATATTGTTTTATCCCTGGATCCAAGATCCCTGAAAGATTCACAATGTAATTATCTGATAATAAATAATGAAAACAATAATAATATAAAATATGAGGTATGTTTTCTAATAAACTCTTTGTGGGTTATTCTTATAGAACATTTTTCCATAAATGTCCCCATTAACATGCAATGCCCCCCAGGGAAAGCTCTAGAACAAATCCTTTTTTCTACAAGCTGAGGGGCAAACCGTGACCTTTGACCCGTAATTTAGCGTGTCTCCCCTAATGGATGGATGGTTCTGTCCTGGCAGCCACGGGTCACACTGGACCTGAGCCCAGGTTAGCTATCCCGTGCGAGGCGGTTCTCCCTGCCCTTCTGTGATTGGGCTGTTGAGGAGCGTTAACGAGAGAGTCGTAACAAGGGCGTTAATGAGCCCCAGACGCCCAGGACTGCACTCAGGCATAATAGATGATAATAATTTGAACCCAGTAATTACAATTTGGTCCTTGAGGAGTTGCTTTAATCCAAAGTGAGAGGACAGGGGTGCAATGCCAAGTCAAATGGTGGCTATGAGTCCAAGACCCAGACCACTGGACTATTCTACCCCTTCCCCCCAAAAGGGGGTGCTATACATTCTAGGGTGTTACGTCAGCCTTGCTGACTGAATGGCCTCCAATCCACAACCTAAACTCTCCACATGAATGGACCAGAGTGTAGAATGGCTCAGTACTGTAGAGATAGATAGATTGTGTAGTTTATAGCTAGTGTGTGTGTGTGGTAAAGTAAAGTCATAGTAACATATCTGGGGCATAAGTGATGCACAAGATGGCCATCTGTTACTGACCCGTTTGTTCTCTCGGCTGAAAGGTTGTGGGTTTGTACCCCAGAATGGGCCTTCACCTGTAATGGCTCCCTGCTTAGTAGTTAGTACTACTAAGTAATACTTAGTACTAATAGTAATACTTAGTACTAATAGTTAGCATTTACATTTACATCTTTACATTTACAGCATTTAGCAGACACTTTTATCCAAAGTGAGCATTTACATTTACAATCTGTACATTTATGAACAGTTGAGCTGGTTAACCACCAGCAAACAACATTCTCCTAGAATAAGGACAGCATCATGTCATCATGGTTACTTCACTTATGCATTTTTCAGTACATTACTCCGACAAAGTGCTGAATACTCTGAGAGCTGATCTAACATAGTAGAAAGGAAAGGAAAGGAAAGGAGAAGGAAGATTTTTTTTAAAGGAAAGAAGGACAGATAAAGGTTTGTTATAGAGGACTTTCTGTCTGTGGGATCAGTGCTATGAGGTAGAGAGATCGGTGGCCAAGGTACCAAGGTGGATTCTGAAGAGGTGGGTCCCTTGCGGAAGTCAGCCCTGATAACATGCTGCTGTCATTGTTCTAACAAAATGTTGTTTGTTTATGAGGACAAATGCAGTTATTGTGGAGGGGTGGGCGTGGTTTGGCACTGTCTGTATGGGCGGGAGTTTCGGGAGGTGTGGTTCCCGGGACTGGGGGATTGGAAACAGGTGAGGGCAAAGCCCTAATTACCAGTTTCCCTGGTAAATGGAGCGCGGGAGCAGACACGGACAGGGGAGGTACCACTCCGAGGCCTCACGGGAAGAACTGAAAGCTTGATTACGTATTTTATATTGAGACACAAGTTATCAGGGGGAAGTGGAGAAAGGTTTTTATGGGCGTTCAAGGGCGTAGGTTCGTCTCTCGACGCGTGCAAGTTAGCGTTTGACTTTATGAAGTGTGACGAAACACCTCCTATGTTCTCCTGAAACGCCTCAGACTGGCTGCATGCAAGGAACCTGCCTGACAGTCCTTCATACAGCACACACACACACACACACACAGAGAGAGAGAGAGAGAGAGAGAGAGAGAGAGAGAGAGAGAGAGAGAGAGACCTGTTGTCTCTTAGTTTTTTGGTTCTGTTCATTAACATGGTTGATGTAATTACACTGATTGGTTTAATCAGATGCAGTAAAGATTGAATTATCACTTCCCGCATAATAAGTCCTCTTATAATGGTATGCTTCAACAATTCTATTAGCTGCTGGTTGCTGCCTGTCCCATTTAATAACCTGCACCCACATTACCTTCAGCTACATCAGAGAATTACAACGCGCATTAAGACCCTAAGCTTATTATTGGATGCATATAAAACCTGGTGCCGTGCCCTTTTGTGAATGGGGAAAAATAGCGTGCCTCAATAACTGCTTATAAGATATTATTATTTTCCTTTCATTTTTACTTTAATCACACTTTTTTTCTTCTTTTTTTCTAATAATGCTTTACAGCGTGGATACATATCCTGATCTTAGAGGACCAAAAATAGGCAAATTCTCCTCTTTCAATTAATGCATGGTGGTGCATGAATAGCTGATGGTGTTTGGCTGGAGGTGCCAGGATGCGTGCATGCCACTCAAAAGGGGCAGGATAGTCTAGTGGTAAGGGCGGTTGGCGCCCACCCGGAAGGTCGCGGGTTCACTCCCCAACAAGCCTGGCCTACCTGTAAGCATCCTTGAGCGAGCTGTCTAACCGCTACCTGCTCCTTAACACTGTAACTGTACTCACTGTAGGTCTTAACATTGTAACTGTACTCACTGTAGGCCTTCACTTTGTAACTGTACTTACACTTTGGATAAAAGCGTCTGCTAAATGACCTCATTGTAATTGTAAGAAGACTGTCTGGATTCAGATCTCTGCACATGAGCATCAATTTCACCTGCTTTACCTTTAAAAGATCTCCCTCTTCTAGCCACACGTCAGCAGAATATTCAACGTGGCAGCCACAAGCGGAGGTTCCTGCTGAAGGCTGACTATAGCATGTCTGCTTAGACCTGTCATAATCCAGCCTCGGGGCCCACGCTTTGATCCCCTGAAGGATAGACATGCGCCCTATATCTCCATAGGGTCTCCATGGGGCTGCCGCAGTAACTGTCTGACCCTGCGTTTCAGGCACAGGCTCATCAATAAATCTCCCACTGCAGGATTAATACATTATTCTGAGTCTGTCAATCAAAGTCGGGTAAACACAGAGGCAACCAGGACCAAGCAGCTGAAGAACATGACCTCTGTAAGGTAAAGAAGATACTGCAGGGCTTAAAAACATACAGATGTCTCTGAGGAGGGTTCGAGATGTGTGAAGGTTTCTCCTGATTTCAGGTCTTGCTAAGAAGTGTATCACTTTACATTTGATTCGTCTGCTGGTCAGTTCGAGTGGTGGTTCTCTAACTGTGACCATCCAATAAGAAGTAACTCATTGCTTGTGCGGCGGGGGGCGCCCCCCCCCCCCCGGGGGGGGGGGGGGGGGGGGGGGGGGGGGGGGGGGGGGGGTGGGGGGTGGGGGGGGGTGGGGTGTTGGGGGT
>JAOEHI010054145.1:0-14357 GCA_025447815.1 Percopsis transmontana | reverse complement strand
TGTTTTCATTAACATTTATTACTTTGAATGCACACTTTTTTCAGCAGCTCCTCCTTCTGGCTTCTCTGTATAGATTTACATGTTCCATGCATAAGATGAAACGGCATGACAGGCAACCAAGATTTTGATGCCATACCTTGCTGGTTATGAGGGCATATACTGCCTGAAAGGGCAGCGGTCTCTAAACCCCAAAAGCCGTTCGTCCACAGGTACATTGGACCCATATGAGATCTATAGCTCTCTGACAGCTAAATCTTTTGGTCAGACTGAGGGTGGAAGATTCTGTACTGTGATGCAGAGGTGTTTATCTCTCTTCTCCCCCCCTTGATGTGCAGGTGAGAGGCATATAGTGCGACAAAATTGTTCGATGTATCCAATTTTATAGAATAACATTAGAAAAAAAGGGGTTTACAGGTGGACACATGACAGAGGTTGCGGGAAAGAGTGCGGGAAAGAGTGCAGGAAAGAGTTCTGGAAAGAGAGAGCAAACAGCTTCTCAGTGCTTAGATTATAATAATGCTACATTATGTGTGTTTACTGTATGCGTATGCGTGTGCGCGCGCGTGCATGTGTGCGTGCATGCCCATGCGAGCGTGCATGTGTGCGCGCATGTGTGTGTGTGTTTGTGTTTTTGTGTGTCTTTGGGCATGTTTCTGTGTGTCTCTGTGTATGCGGGTCAATCTGACCCGAAGACCATACGAAGGATGTAAATGTGTGGGGTAGAGTAGCATGTGTGCTCAAATTTGTTTTTTTAGTTTATACATGTTTATCACAGAAAATAAGGTAAGGCCATTGAGTTTCAGGTAGAAAAAAATGTATACTTGTACCATTTTTCTTATTGTAAAAATTTGAAACGGGTCAATTTGACCAGAAGACCATACAAGGGTTAAAAAGCTGCAGTGTATTGTTCGACCACCCATGTCGGCTACAAGGAACACGCACTCTCACACTTACCCACATGCGCGCGCACTCCCGGTCGCTTTCGACGGTCATCCCCGGCCGTAACCCCGCCCCCTCCCCTCGTGCGGACACCGATAAATACCGGGCGTTCAGCGTCTTCGGCCTTGGTGATCGTATCCTCGCCGTGTGCAAACGTCTCCCGCTGTTTCCTTCAAAGTTCTCGTGAACCCTCCTTGAAAAGGTAGATATGATGTTACACTGGGAGGGAGTGAACAAGGGTGAATGAGTGTGTCAAAATAACCATTAAGTGCTGCTGAATATTAACCCATCTGAAAGAACAAGGTAAAATGTCACAAGTGGGCAAAGATAGTGATCTGCGTGAGCCTGCCGCTCAGGTCATTTTTAACGCGATGCAAAACATAGCAATTCATTATTAGCCAACTAAATCATTATTGTGAGCTACTACTGTATGTGCATGTCCAAGTGCTTATAGTGACCAGCCCTCCTGCTGGGTGGCTTCGAGACAGGTGCAGTATGGCTTTGTGTGTTTGCTGCAAAGCCAGTCCCAATAGCACTTGACTTGCTCCTAGACTTAGATCAGTGAGAAACAACATTCCTGTCTGACTTAATGACACACGGCTTTTTGGAAGATACATCGATTCTACCATGCTGTCTAACCCCTCCATTTATGTCTTAGGTTTTGAATCTTTCTAACATTTACTTTAAAATATTGGCTATTGAAAAAACCCAAAACGATTTATTATTTAGTTGGGACAGGCTAGGAACAGGCTAGGGACAGGCTAGGGACAGGCTAGGGACAGGCTAGAGACAGCACACTGTAGCACCATGGGCTTGGAAACAGCTGCTCTCTGCTAGCACAGCTGCATCAAACACCTACCCATGTAAAACAGGCACAAGAGAATGGCAGATTTAAGTCCTGCTTACTGTGGCTACAATGGGCACGGGTCCATTACCACTGCAATACTATATACAGCAACTGTAATGCATAACTAAGTAAGCTGTTAAGTTACCTGATGACATGCTGCTGTCAATATTCTAACAGAATGTCGTTTGCTTGACCAATATTGTAAGTCACTTTGGATGAAAGCATCTGCTAAATGATAAATGTAAACAGTAATACACCCAACTGGTTAAAAACACTACAAGGCCATACAAGGTGAAAGCTATAATATAGGACATATAATACTATTACTATTGTTAAATATAACAGTAAGTACAATAATAATGCACTTTTTTGCTACATATAATTGCTACATATAATAATTATATTATTATTATTATTTATCGAAGTAGTATGTATATTATTTACCTGGATGGTTGCTATGCTTTACAAGCTGGGTTGATGAATTGAAAACCATATTACATCAACATCATCACGTTAGCACATCTTAGCATATTTTACTAACTCTAACCTGTTCACCTCCCAGCCAGATTTACAATCTGGCTGCAATCTGGTTGCATGTGCAACAGATGCTCGGTTTGTGCTGAGGCTGAAGTTGTCATGTTGCATGAAGCTAGCGCCGCTAGATCACACACTATCTGCTCTTTCTGCTACCTCAGGCATAGTCTGTGCCAGGGCCACCTGCTTTGCAAGTCTCCTGTGCCAAGTTTAACCAGAGTAACCAAAGAACGATACCAAGTCGCTATGAATGTAAACTCGGCCTGGTTGGCCAACTGGAAAAAATGTGCTAGTTCCTGAACTGTGAGGAGCAAAATCCAGCAATGCGGTTCATTGGTATGCTGTCTAAATTTAGAGGCAGTATCCATTTCAATAGAACAGTTCAGAAATTGTTGTCATAGCACAGGACAAGCAGTTCAGCGTTTTAGGTACCCAGTGCTGTGTCCCCATTATTGCTGGGTATCAACTTCAAATGAAACAGCAAGGCTCCAAGCCACCAAAAACACAGAACGCCTATTATTGTATTCTGGAGGATAGATACCTTCAAATGCATAGTTTCTTTCTGAGTTTTCTTTTTTTAAGGGGACTTGTATTAGTAACAAAAACTTTTGTAGAAATGTTTCAAACATTTCAGTAAATATTTTAGTCACTAGGATTTAAAAAATTAGGTTCTACCTCGTTTTACATATTTTAGAAAAAGAGAATGCGCATTAACCATTAATTAATGTACTGTTCATTTGACTTAATTCACTGTACAAGTAAATGATTATAATGCCTTGCTGTTTAAAAGGGGAGTTCAGCGGCACCAATACTTGTAAACTTCAAAGGAGCAGTTAACAAGTTACATAAAAGCGCAGAGGGTGAGGCTATGATCAGGGTATGGAAAGTATTTAGCCTTGGCATACCCATTCCTCATGGCTAATACTGTCCGTCGAGATGGTTGCCACTGCAGGTGGAGGGGTATAAAAATAGTTCATTTTGTTCGCTGGTCAATGTCTCTGACTGCGTGTGTGTGTGTGGGCTCCATCCCTGCCGCACTGCACCCGTTAGCTTAGAATTGGCCTAGGGTGAGGTGACCTTGTGCACACACACACACACACAGAGAAGTGTGAATATCTCTTCCCTTGGTTACCTTTCATCTTCTCCCCATCCAGCAAAATGGAACGTACCTTCATTGCTGTCAAGCCCGATGGCGTGCAGAGGGGTCTGTGCGGAGAGATCATCAAGCGCTTTGAGCAAAGGGGCTTCAAACTGGTTGCCGCCAAGTTCATGCAGGTGACTAAATACGTTATTGGTGTACAAATGGTCTTCTGTTTTTGTACAAACTTGCCAGTGTAATAGGTTTGTGCTAACGGGTGTTACTGGCTCTGTGGTGTGTGTGTGTGTGCAGGCCTCTGAGGAACACCTCAAGAAGCACTACCTGGACCTGAAGGACACTCCTTTCTATGCCGGCCTGTGCAAATACATGTCCTCTGGACCAGTGTTTGCCATGGTAATAATACGTCTCACACACACACACACACACACACACATACACACTTACTTAGTCACACTCGCATATAAAGTCTCGCACATTTTCTCTCCTATATCTATCCCCCGACTATCGTTTCTCACCCACTTGTACGTCATCTCTCTCCCGTCACACTTCATACACTGTCCGTCCTTTTATCCAGCCTCGTCATGTGACAAGCTATAAATATGAGCTGAATTAAGTGTGACATACAAATGTCCACTGCATCAGTTAACAGGATTACTATTCATTGTTTTCATCTTATGTAGGCTCTTCTTTTTTCCACTGGTTCACTAGCACAGAGTTTTTACTTTACCCTTGGGCAGTGTTTCTGAAATGGTGGTACATGTACCCCTGGGGGTACTTGAAGGTACTACTGGGGGACTGTACGAAAACATGGAAATCGTAAAACGTTATGTTAATAATGCTGACTTTTAAAAATTATTTCTATACATCTAGTGGTGAAATGTTAATCTGTTTATAACTGAACCAAATTCTCTCAATTTATTCTTAACTTTTGCTGTGTCAGTATTTGAACAACCTTAAAAAAGTAACACTCCCTTTACATCATCAAATGTTATACTACTACTACTACTACTAATAATAATAATAATAATAATAATAATAATAATATCATACAATATTTATGTTCTTTTCTTCCATAGTTATATTGGAAAAAATGTTGTGATAGTGTATTATACAGTTCATTTCAGTTTGGGTTTTTAAATTGTAGTGGTTGAGTAGCAAAGTGATCATCTACAACTAAGATAGTAATCTTAGCCTTGTCACGCTGCGTCTCCAAGTCTCCAACACTCACAGTCTGGCCCAATTCTTTTTAAAAAGGGGCCGTCCTGTTCCTAGGGCCCCTGGGCCAGGGCCTGACAAGCCTGCCCAGGCACCCCTCCCTGCCCGTTGGACCTGAAACCTTCTGTCTTCCTGGTGTTTTAGGTGTGGGAAGGTGAGAACATTGTCAAGATGGGCAGACTGATGATGGGTGAGACCAACCCCGTGGACTCCAAGCCCGGCAGCATCCGCGGAGACTTCTGCATTAACATCGGCAGGTAAATGGCACTTAAGACACATGCACAGACAGACCACATACTCCCATAGGTAGGTATGGTCCTCCTGGGTCCAACACAATCTCTCTGTGGGGAAAATGATTAGGGTTTTCACATAATTGTTTGTGACATCCTTCCACCAACGCAGGCTTTTCAAACTAGGCTATTTTCTGTATATTTGTCTCTCTGATGGTACTCTAGTCTGTTCATTTCTGTAACGGGTTTGAAGTCCAAAGCATGCTTTGCAACAAGCTAAGGGGCAGATCCTTTGCAACATCCGTCTACAGTATATGTTCCTTAGAAGACGGTTACAGAAGTCAATGAACCCAGTACCGTTAGAGAGACAAATACGTTTTGGATCCAAGATTATCACATGCATTTGTGACTAACAAGGTCTAGTGACTGTATTACAAATGCACAAAAATGCACAAAATCAATGCATATCCCCTTCTCAGGAACATCATCCATGGCAGTGACACCGTGGAAAACGCCAAGATGGAGGTTGGCCTGTGGTTCAAGCCCGAGGAGTTTGTCACCTACAAGTGCTGCGCCCAAGAATTCTTGTACGAGTAAACTATCCTTTCACAAACAACAACTCGACAACACCAAACTGGACTGTGTAAAATTCCACCCTCATAGTCAGAAACATTCAACCAATCCAAAGTCTCCACTGTGCACATTTAATGACAGTTCATTCAAACATGAAGCAACCTGTCAATAAAAATGGGCGTTGAAAGTACAGCTTTGGTCTGGTTTCTGCTGCAACAGTTGGAACTGGTGTGTAAGGTCACATATGTGCCATTTGATGCAAGTTTAAACCACCCATTAAAATAGGAATAGAACAATAAATCCATCTGTAGTCCATGGCATGCCGCTGCTTTGATAAGTTGTTAGATAAGTCGTGTAGATACATGGTCTTCCCCCAGACAGTGATGAAATGCTGAATGTGTCCACAGACATCAATGCTACATTTTTCACCATTTTGAGTTAATATCAAACTGTAGGCGATCCTCATCCATAGAGTAGAGAATCTCTTAAGACCTACAGTACTTCTTCTGGCAGGAAATGTAGAACTCCACTAAACATGGCTATCTTTGAGCAGCAGGGATCACATGGCTCATTAGAGACCTCAAGTTTGTACTTCTCTTTATTTGAGCCACTGGACTCAGTCCAGTTAAGCCCAGGAGGGAATCCCATTAGGGCCAAGCTTCATGTGGATCATGAGGTTCTTTCTGAAGACTCATTAGCTATGCTCCTAAGCTGCTACATTTATTCAGCCTACGCTGAGTCTCGCAGTATTGTAGGCGATGCTCGTGAACAGGTTTTGTCATGAAGGTGATGGTTGTGGGGCGGTTTAATGTTGGATGGATGGTTGTTGCAGAGATCAAAAATATAACTTGGATGCTAACAGGAAAGGTATTAGCATGGAGGTTTTTTTTATCTTCTTGGAATTTGGTGGTAGAGGAGAACACAATATGTAGGAATGGTGATATTGGCCTTTCAGAGATACACGCAATAGCCTCATGGCACCTCTCCTGATCATGTGAGCTCCACATTCAGTTTCCCTCTTTTTTACTCTTTTGGTCAGTCAGAGTTAGATAATATTGATGATCGCCCTGTTTAGTGGTCCAGTTAATGATCTCAGAGGGATGTGCATGCGTTTGAATATCATTGTCCGCTTGTTCTGATCACTTGAAGGTGGCCCAATCACCTGGTACCTATTGGCACCACCTCTGGCCGAATGGGTTTTCTAGTGTTTTTGAGTGTATCCAGAGAGTGGCTGAGAGAGAGTGAAACTAAATGTGGCACTCACAAGATAAGGATGATCTGACGAGGTTAAATAGGATCCTCCTTAAATAGGATCTCTACCCTGCTACAACTACCACAGATTAGGTAGTAGGTACAGGGCTTTTAGCCAACAAATTCTTCAATGGAAGAGCTCAGTGACCACTTAAACAAGACTGTGGTTATACTGGGTGGATCCTGGCTGGGAATGTGTGATTGCTCAGTCACACAGATAAAGTGCTCAGTCACACAGATAAAGGCAGCCATTCATGATACATGCCAGCTTCTTCACATAGTTGGCTGTCAACGTAAGTGTAAAAGTGTACGTATTTATATCTTTGTCATAGCTAATAAAAGGGAGATTGATAGCATTGTCGCTAACATGAGTTTTAAGTGCCAATATTCATTTTCACTTTACACTAAAAATAATATTCAAGTAAACAAGCCAACATTCAATTTATGGTATTTACATGACACTCCTCGATAACGTTATGTTTTGGAAACATAACTGGCAATCTTGCTGGTTTTACCAGAGTTTTTTTTCTTTCTTTGCTACTTCAGGGAAAATACTTTGCAATTGTAGTTGATTCTTGACTGGAATTCGTGGGTGACACAAGATTTTACATCGCAATGGGTAAAACAGGGTTCTTTATGTGGATCCCATTATATTGTAAAGTGATTCCTTTAGGTTACATTTTAACCCCATGATTCCATTGCACTGGTTAAGCCAGGAAAGTGTAATAGCATTCATAATCATTCGTATCCTGGACATGTCACAGCTAGAGCCGTATAGCCAGAGAATGGGGATCAAATTCGGTGACATTCGAGATAGACTGTCGACATAAAACAGTTTCTAATATTAGGCCGAGGTCAGGGAAGGCCTCTTAGAAGTTATGTGTGTGAAGAAGACCGACCATGTAGACCTAAAGCATTTGTGTGCATTACTAATGCAAAGAGTTGTCTTCCCGTAACCAACTAGTGTGTAAGATCTATCATAACATAAAAAGAAAGACAGGGGGTTGAGAGAAGTCTGCTTTAGTGTGTACACACTGGTTGGTGCGGACATGCCCAGTGTCTCATAATTTTGTGCAAGACACCTGAAACCTGGTATATATATAAATGATTTGTGACAAACTGCAACAGTAATTGCAGTACAGGACCGCCAGAGAACAGCCAGCAATCTTATTAGGCAGGCCATTTTCATAAAATAGTGTATACATGCATAATACACAAGCAGAAGTAGCATTTTGTCACCACGAAATATCTTGTGCAGATGCCCCTTCTGGCAAATAAATAAACGCTACCCCTTTAAGAAGATCAAAGCCTTCACAGGTACAGTATATTGCCTAGCCTTTGCAATATACCTGTGAAGGCTTTGACCCTTACAATGCATACTATTGTATGCAAAACTGTAATACAAATATTTGTGTTTAAACAGTGCACTGAAGAAGTGAAGCATAATAGTTGATTGCGTAAAAAATTTAATTTGAGTCATTATACACCTAAATGTAACACTTTCTCCACAATCATGCCATCAAAGATTGCACAATGTTTTAAAAAAACGTTTCATGAAAGTTAACATTTCTTTTGTCGTACATGTATATAGAGCTATATATATTTTCGTGTATGCATTTGTGTGTGCATGTTTAATAGAACTAAGTTTTATGTTCACAGCGCTAGCATGTGGACCAAGTAGACGATCATCATGTATTGTAGGAAGGAATTCTTAAACGTTTTCATTGCAGGGACCACAAAGTTCGTTACCCCTTTTGTGACACAAATCTGACGTTAATACAATACAACAACAAAAACAAAAACACATTTTCAGGGTGTCGGGGTATTTCAGGGTAGCATTAGCTTGATGGATAGAGCGGGTACTAGCACTGCCAGGCTTAGGGGCTAAATGTGAAACCCTACATTCATGTAGAGTACTAATCAGATCTTTAGAGATATGTATCATCACATTTCTACAATCTTGCAACAGTTTACGATCCGCTAGTGTTCAGTTGAGACAGTTTAAAACCCACACAGGAAAAAGAATATAAAACCCATTATGCCATTCTAGCAAGTTGACATGCACACAAAAACCACTGAATTACGTGACGTATAGTTTTTTAATATAACCTAGGATATCTGAATTTGGTAAACATTCAGTAATTGTTTTCAAAAAGGGAAAAATGACACAAAAGTTTGTATTAAAATCTACTGTTGATTCATACATTGGTTCTGCTAGGTCCTTCATGTCAGGGAAGTGTCTTATACATTTTTTTTCACCCGTTAAAATGTGGAAATGATTGCTGGTTTGGTGATGAAAATTGTTTACCTACACAAATTTTGCCCATCTTAGACCAGAGGAAAAAGGTGTGGTCACACCAATCATTTCAGTTTTTCTTTTCGTCTAAATTGCAATTGGATACATTTCCATTTTAGAAAAAAAGGGTTTCCATGTATTTTGTGAAGTTCACAAGGGTTTCACCAATTCAAACCAAATTTCTAGTGAGCCAATCAACCGCTTTTAAGGGGGGGGCGGGTTTAATGCAAAAGTATAGTGCTGACCGTCCACAATTGTGTTACAGCGTGCTGTCACAATGTAAATTGAAAAGCGCAGAGAGACAACCCTCTTTCCCATATTCTCAGAAGCAAAATGAAAAGCAGTGTGAACAAACCCTTGATTTATTTTGTTAACGGAGTGGGAACCCCCTTTTACAGTCTAGAATCATCCTTATAACATTTTCAGTACGATTGTGTCCAAAATACAATGAGTACAAGAAGAACATTTTTCCTCCAACGTGGTCATAGTCTATTTGTTAAAATCAGTCCATTCTTAATAAAAAGATTATCAAATATATATATAAATATATATATGAATAGATAGCACCGTAATAGAAAGACAACATGACTTTTGAATTTCACATACAAAAACCAACAGTAACGTACGTACAGCATAAAAGTGTAAACAGACATACAGTACATACATCCATGTAACAAATAATGGGAAGCTACTAGTTTAGCACACAAGATCAGATTGATAGGTGCACATTTCGGTTTCACACACACACACACACACACATACAGTGAGCCTTCTAGCGATTGGTTTGTGCATTATATGCTCCTGCTTATTCTATGCCTCAGGCTAACAGAGATTAACTCTGTATCTTACATACCAATCTTAAGGAAACCCAGGATGGGTCTCCATCTTTTAACTTAAGGAGAGGGGACTAGTTTAGACTATCAATATATAATTATTATAATATATTGCCTGTCTGCACATAGTAAGAGAATCCATATCCATGAAATAAGAGGTTATTATACGGATTCATCTGAAGGAAGTACTCAAGCTACTCAACTGAAATGGCAACTAGAAAGCCTTGGTTAAGTAAAGGACCATGTCAATGAAACTCAGATCCATTCTCTTTAGCTACTTATTCCTGTTCAAGGTCACATTGGGCCCTGGGTGAGACACATTCATTCTCAGGGTAACCCCACCCACCCACACACCCACACACACACACAGAAGCTAAAGGGCATGCCTTTGTAAAGGCAGAGGGAACATGCTAATTCCATACACACCACCACCAAACAACTTGTTGTCATTCAAGCTCTGAAATTCCTAGGCTAGTAGTAGCAGCAGTAGTAGCAGCAGCAGTAGCGACCAATACACCATACTGTTCTGCAGGCATTGAGGGGCTAGCACAGTTAACGGCTAGTGTCAAGTTGCTAAACATGCTGCTACCCAAAGCTAGCGTCATCACTGTACCCCTGTAGTTCAGTATCATTGAAACGAATCTCCTAATAAAATGTAAATAACAAAACTGATTGGCTGACTGGATTACCAGCAGTGAAAAGAGAGGTTCCTTTTTAGCCACATGTTTGCTTTAACAGGCTTGCCAATGATTGAGCTACAGAATAAGCAAAGCAGAGCCTTTCTGTTCACCTGGCCTGGGGCCAGGTGAACACTACACTATTTACTATCATTATACAATCATAGCAGGAATACAACCACACACACACATACACACAAATCAAATTAAAGCATTATTTCTATGTAAAAAAAACTAAAAACTAAACTATGGCATACATACATAGAAAAAGTACATGTATAAATACTGTTCTAACATTCAGTCAACTGCATATAAGGCATATATAGAAAATTAAAACACCAACCAACCATACATACTGTACATACATAAATACGTATAGAAAAATGAAATTGGTTACTGGAACACTTCAAACATAGTAATACAAACACAGAACAGTAAGACGAGAGCATTATAAGAGAACTACAAAGCATTCACACAAACGAACAAGAGTAAAAGGGCAGAACAGCTGTGTTTGTGTCAGATTGCCTCTGTTAGATTTTACATTCTGATTTATCAACCGCAAAAAAAAAAAAACACACACCAAACAAATTGGATTTACAAATGGAGGTTTCTACCTGGACCTACAGTAGAAGGTTTTCGTGGCCAGAGTCATTAATCAACACAGTTGTGCCCCTTCTTCAAGAACTTAAGAGATTTGGGGCGGTAACTATATGAGAAGAAAACATCAACACAGCTAGGGTGAGTTAGGAAATATTCTAATGATCAGCTATAACCATCTGTTACTGGGCAACAGGGAAAAAGTGAGGAGGTACATACAAATGTCTGATGTTAAGCTGTTTGATCATGTTCAACAAAGTCCACCCTACCTACAAATGACTGAACGAAAAAGCAAACACTGACCACAGTGAACTTGGACATCAGCATTCCAACAACCAATCACAGCACCTCTTTCAACCACAAAGCTTTTATATAATCAGTTGTTCCTAATGGTGCTGCCTCAGACCAAAATGGTTGAAATTGTCAGCAAATGGTTGCTGTTACAATGAGGGGCGGAAAAGTAAAAGTAAATATATCAGTAAGTTATTTCCCAAAACTTTTCATCATTAAAATAGGCCTATGTACGCATGAAAGATTACACTAAGACATACATCCAACACTAGATTAGGCCAATACATACTAATAATATTAGACAGGTATAGTTCCAACACAAACACATTCTGATTTCTTAATACTAGATTCTAATATGCAACAACAATCAATACGTCCCTTAAATATTCCTAAACATATTTTAGAGACATCCATCAGCAGAGAAATGCTTTAAATTAACTTCAGTTTTTAGCATCAAAACTTTGCGAAAATTGTGCGGTTTTATTGAAAACATAAATGGAAACATTTATGTTTGTGTGATATGGGATGATAACAGTTTTACAGTTGAAGATGTCTCTAGCTGCGAGTGTCTCAAAACTGTGTTTGAATGTTAACAAGTGGCACATGTACATACTGTTGCTTGTGTTCCTGAGATTTCATGCTTTCCTTACAGGTGTAGCTCATATCTTTGTTAGTGTTAAAAAGTATATTGAAGCTACAGTCTGTATACTGCTGGGTCATATAGGATTTCGATAATATGATGAAGATGAAATGACAAAATATTAATTTGTGTATTTTTGCAATACTGTTATAGTAGAGTATTTGTAATAAATAATTCATTCATTCATTTAATTGTATCTATTCTTAATGGTTAGAGCATTATACTAACATTGCTGGGCAGAGAGAGACCACCCAACCTAACACTCATATAAGATACTTTTGAAAATAATAGTTATATTGTAGTTCTTCTGTAATTGTATACAATATTTTCATTTGTCTTTAATGTCATAAATATTTAAATTAGGCTTTTCTAATATAATGTTTGTATATGTTTGTATAGTATAATTTATACTCTATTTGTAATCAACATTTATTCCATATTCCATTCATACAATACTTTTTGCTGAGTGCTCTTGATTGTTATATTCTATATTGATTTGTTTAAAAAAAAAAAAAAAAAAAAAGGGTTTAGCTGAGGTATTGATATAATCACACCACTTGTTATTTAAGTTGATAAAATGTTTTTAAAATGGGGTTCAAAGCTGTATGTGTTATTTACACACCCACACTTGATAGCTGCCAAAGACATCTTCTAATAAATGTTCTAATAATTTCTAAGGCTAAGTGTACATAGATCAGTTTCACATTCCTTCTCTATAACCCTAAGGCTACCACAATTTCACGATTTATGTAATAAGTGCTTGTTTGGCTGTTGGGTCTTGAAAAAGCTGCTGTATCTAGGATTTATAATTATAATTATTTTAAAATTTTGATTTCTTCAGAGATTCAGCAACACTGAAAGAGATAGGACGTCAGTTTGCAGTTACATCAAAATCAAATGGCTTGCTTGAGAATCAGTTCAATAACTAATATTGAAACAGAAAGTGTTGCATTACGTCATAACAACAATGTAGGCCAAAATGTACAAATCAACAAAATAACTCATTATTACGACTACATGGTTAGTCTAGGTTAAGATGTAATGTAAACTACACAGATCAAACCCCGGTTATCGTGGAAGATTAGAACACAATATTTTGATAATCATGAAAAATATAAGTGATTCAAATACATTTCCTGAATAAAACAAAAGCTCAAATAGATAGCTGTTTATAGACGGTATCCAAAATTTACAGTCTCTTAGTTGGTATTCAAAAAGAAAAAAAAAACCTACAAAGGAATCACAGACAGGCCATTTGCATCACAAAATATGCAATACAGATTTAGCGCTGTCAGTTAGATAATGTGCCATGGTTTCATAATTCTTAGCATCTAGGGGCAGAAATTTAGTACCAGTAAGTCTATCCAGCACAGGGTCCGCATCTTATGCAAACACATTATCCACAATAATCTATGTCACAAACCTTTTTCTTACTTCATACAAACGACACAGATGTTAGCTTTTTTTTTTTTTTTTAAACGATCATATAAAAGTTTAGCTTGTTTGTTTTTGATTCTTAGTTCTCTGTATGAAAGAAAGACAGATATCCAGTGTCCTTAACACACCTGCAGTCAGCATCTATCACAATCTTCTTCTCCCGCCTCTTGTTCATATCTTCAGTATGGTCTAGAACTTTCCTTCAGACAGCAGAGAGGCCACAGCGTCTGTGGTGATGGAGACAATCTTAACATTAGGGCGATTTCCCCAACAATGGCCTATACCTATTTCTAATGCTAACGCTAACTATTGCTAACACTAACGTCAGCAATAGCATAGGTATGGGTAATTTTCACACAAAAAAAAACAAAACAAAAAAACACACGTTTCATGGAGTTTTTTTTCTGTTTCGTTTTGTGGGAAACTGCGATGGAGGCATGGAGAAGATAGGAATAGCATGAAGTGGAGGGGGGGGGGGTAACGGGAGCGTAGGTTCCTACTTGGAATTCAACTATAGTATTTTCTGATTTTCTGGCCTTAAATGTTATATTCCCTTTTTTTTTTTTTTTAAACAGTACTATCTGAACAGTTGATTGTAAACGTGAGTGATAGACTTCTTTAAGCTGAGTGCAGATGGATGACAACAGGGAACTGCGGTGAGATAGACGGACAGACCGGCCTTAAGTCTCCTGTTTGATATAGAATTCAACTGTTGGCCCGTTAGTCTCTGCCATGGCCCTTTCAGTAGATAACCCTGCCTCCTCCATGCTCTCCTTCTTTAACTCTGTACCTAGAGAGAGAGAGAGAGAGAGAGAGAGAGAGAGAGAGAGAGAGAGAGAGCTCCTGAGATCTATAGTGACAGAGACATATGCATATTATATGAACTGTACATAATATA
>JAOEHI010054144.1:0-14357 GCA_025447815.1 Percopsis transmontana | reverse complement strand
CAACCTTATATACGACCATATCAGTATTGGAACCACTCTTTAAAAAAGTACAAAGTCTCTTTAATCAGTTTTCAAATTAATGCATTAACCCAGGGCAGAGATCTTTAAAAAAGCTTGAACTGCTGGGTAAACGGGCCTCTCAAAACTTAAAAAATTAAAAAATAGTTGGCACCTGTTTAATATTGATATAGGCCTAGTTTTGTTCCAAATCATTCAAAATGAACAGTGGACAATGAAAATTGACTGGCACAGACAAAAAGACTGTCTTTTCTTACTTCTCATGCATGTCAGGGACGAAAAGGCCTATAAGCAGCCAAACATAACCAGACAGTTTTCTCCTAAAACTTTAATTTTAAAGTGTGAGATCTGCCAGGAGGTTAGACTGGTTGCTTAATTACATTGAAAGCTAATTAATTACAATGAAAGCTAATGCCATACACAATTACAATTAGGTAATTTAGCAGACGCTTTTATCCAAGGCAAAGTCCAACACCTAGACCGCTACAGTATCCTGCCCCCATAGATCCATACACCAATCAGCCATAACATTATGACCACTGACAGGTGAAGTGAATAACACTGATAATCTGATTATCATTACACCTGCCACTAGGGGGGATATAGAGTATTAGGCAGCAAATTAACATTTTGTCAAAGCTGATGTTTTGGAAGCAGAAAAAATGGGCAAGCTTAAGGATTTGAGCAACATTGACAAGGGCCAAATTGTGATAGCTAGACGACTAGGTCAGAGCATCTCCAAAACTGCAGCTCTTGTAGTGTTCCCGGTCTGCAGTGGTCAGTACCAAAAGTGGTCCAAGAAAGGAAAAGCAGTGAACTGGAAACAGGGTCATGAGCTGCCAAGGCTCATTGGTGCATGTGGGGATCGAAGGCTGGCCCGTGTGGTCCGATTCAACAGACAAGCTACTAAAGCTCAAATTGCTGAAAAAGTTGATAGAAAGGTGTCAGAACACACATTGCATCCCAGTTTGTTGCGTATGGGGCTGCGTAGCCTCTTTTAGTAGTAATAATGTGCCCTGTCACAAAGGAAAATGGTTCAGGAATGGTTTGAGGAACAAAATAATGAGTTCAAGGTGTTGACTTGGCCTCCAAATTTCCCAGATCTCAATCCAGTTGAGCATCTGTGGGATGTGCTGGACGAAAAAGTCTGATCCATGGAGGCCCCACCTCGCAACTTACAGGACTTGCTGGATCTGCTGCTCTCTTGGTGCCAGATACCACAGCACACCTTCAAAGGTCTAGTGGAGTCCATGCCTCAACGAGTCAGGGCTGTTTTGGCGGCATAAGGGGGACCTACACAATATTAGGCAGGTGGTCATAATGTTATGGCTGATTGGTGTATTTACTTATTACATCACCCAATGGAAGCATACACTACCTAGCCAAAAAAAGTCGTTGTTTAAATTTAAATAAGCGTTATTATCTGGGGTTGCACCAATTGGTCAGGTCTTGACCAACATTGTATGGCAATTGTCAATACAAGATCTCAGCCAAAAATGAATGCTACTCTGGACGGAAATAAATGTTGTGACATTGCATAAGATTGTCGAAACAATGGCACAGTGAATACGCGCTGTAATCAAAGGTGGTCCAACTAAATATTAGTGTGCAACAGGCAGTGTATAAATACAGAACAATAAAGAGGGCTTAGCGCTGAACCCTGCGTAATGCCACTATAGTATTCTGAGGTGAGGTGAATTTCAGGGTCAAGGCTGTCTTAAATGCTGGAGTTACACCACCAGATGAGTTGGAGGTATTCATAATATTAAGTATAGAGGGCCCTAGGATTGGAAATAGCTATTTAACAAGGTTTTCCGGTAGTGAGTCAAATATGCAATTTGTGGGTTTAGCAGACGTTACTAATCTTGCCATCTGGAAAGAGTGCGGTGGCTGTCTATATTGGAGTTCTGCTGTAATGGTCGATGTGCCTACTACTATAAGTACATTTCGGACCCCTCTGAATAGGTTGGATTGAGACATGGAATTTAATTTGAGACATTGTGTTGCTCACAGGGGTTTACTCCCTTGGAACAAATTAGACAAAACGCTAGCATCTGCAGCACCCTGATTTCCCACAGTACTGTATTTCCTTGCTGAAAATCATGTGAAATAACAAAGATTAAATATATATATATATACATACATACACACCTATTAATAGAGAGAGAGGTCATATTTATTCTCTTTCTCTCTTTGTACATCTTCTTTTAACCTTTTTCCGTCTTCCTTCCTCTCTCCTCCTCAGGATGATAGTATGTAACCAGGTGATGAAGTTCATCCTGGACAGGATTGATAAAGATGAGCGCCAGGCTGCGAAGAAGAGAAAGAAGGAGGAAGTGTCAGAACAGAAGAGGAGAACAGCTAACGCCTCCAAGCTCTCCTCACTCCTCTACCGACACAAGGAGAGTCTCAAGATGGAGATCCTCAAGAAACGAGCCCTGCTGGACAAAGATCTGCAGCTGGAGGCCCAGGTACCCAGGGATGTTGTTTATTAAAGGAAGATTTTAGGTTGTAGCCTTAGATTATATTAAAGATGTACGTTGTGACGGTGATGAGACAATCAGCCTATTGCCCATCAGCCCATTGCCCATGAAAGCCTTCCATTTTACTAATGTGATGCCTAGGTGCGACATTCCCACCTCAAGCAGCAGTGCCTGGTCCCCCAGAGGATAGGAAAAATGTATAAACATGTATTCATGCCCACAATGGTTCATGGTGCTGTCCATAAACTGTTCTTGTTTCAAATGTATCACTTGCATAAACTAGACAGAACATTTCTTGTAGCTTTAAAGGGACAGCACACTTTTAAAAAAACAGAAGAACCTATAAGGTTAATTTAGGTAACTACCTCTCAACTACTACTCAAATTACAACCCCTGGCAAAAATTATGGAATCACCACACATGATGTTCATCCAGCTTTTTTACTTTGCAGCAAATATACAAATCACAGATATGACACAAAAAACATTTTTGTTTAATAGGTGAACATTCTTCATTAAGCTGGTTCCAACGAATAGCGGTTAACAGATCAGCTTTGCAGGATGGAGCCTCTTCATGGACCATCTTTTAAAATTTTCACCATAAATTTTCAATTGGATTGAGATCCGGACAGTTTGCTGGCCATGTCATTGAGTTGATATGCCTTTCCTGAAGAAAAGCTTTAAAACTGATTGGTCTGTGGCAAGATGCATTGTCATCCTGAAAAATGACTTCATCAACAAACCTATTTTCTATCAATGGAATGAGAAGTGTCCAAAATGTCAATGTACACCTGTGCATTGACTGTTAAGGCAATGATTGCTCCCCTGGTCCTTTACCTGACATGCGACCCCATATCATAAATTAGCTTGTTTTCTTCAGGCAGTCGTCTTTATATGTTTCATTTGAACAGCACCAGACAAAAGTTCCAGCATCATCTCCTTGACCAATGCAGATTTGTGATTCATCACTGAATATCACTTTATCCAATCATCCAGATGCCATGATTGTTTCTCTTTAGCCCACTGTAACTAGGGCTGGGTATTGGCAAGGACCTCACGATACGATACGCATCACGATACAAGGGTCACGATACGATTATATCACGATACATTGCGATACAATACATATTGCGATTTTCCACGTAGAAAATGTCAAGAGAACTGAGATACCACACGACACATCGGCTTTATATTTTTAAGGAGCTGCTGTCATTTTGTCAGCAGCAAAATAAATTTAGCGATATATTGCTGTATTGATTATTTAGCACAGCCCTAACTGTAACCTTGTTTTCTGCTGTTTAGGTGTCAGTGCTGGTTTTCGTTTAGCTTTTCTGTATGTAAATAAAATTTCATTCAGCCGATTTCTTCATTTCTGTCAAAACATTGACACCCGTCTCTGCCTGTTCTATTTTCAAGGTATATTAAGTTTTCTATCTTGACGCTTTGACATCTTCCTTGGTCTACCCGTATGTTTTCCTTTTATAACTTTCTTAACAGCTCGTTAAGGTCTGCAAGCACTCTCTTTTAATTAGACTAATTTGCATATCCAGAATTGTGGTGGTATTTGTTTTAAAAATGAAAATTACAAGGTGATTCCATCATTTTTTCTTTAACATTGAATGATGCCATTAATTTCATTTAATTTGTTTTAAGGTATGTTTCATGAAGCCAAAATGTTCAGCTATTAAACAAAAATGGTTTTGTGTCATATCTCGGATTTGTTTATTTGCTGTGAAGTAAAAAAAAACATCCAAGTGTGTTGATTCCATAATATTTGCCAGAGGTTGTAGATTTCTCAACACATACCCTCTTATTCTATTCGAGACGAGGATGTGTTTAACCTGGTCCTCTCCTGTCCTGCGAATCTCTAGGAGGAGTTAAAGAGGGACCTCCTACGCCTTCGCAAGGAGAAGGAGAGGGAGCGTGCACAAGCTGCAGCCCACCAGGCACAGCAGATCTCCCTGAGCTTCCATCACATATCCTCCAATATCAACACCACCTCCTCCTCCTCAGTGCACAAGAGGAGACGCGAGGAGGAGGAGGACACGACAGCCAGGTCCAAGAAAAAAAGGATGATCTCCACCAGCAGCTCAAAGGAGTCCAGGAAGGATACCAAACTGTATTGCGTCTGCAAGACCCCTTATGACGAAACCAAGTAGGACTGTGTTGCCTGGCAGATACAATCTGCAACGTTTTCATAAAAATAGTAACAATTTCTAAGACCATGTAGAAATGTGTTTCATTACTGCTATAATCAGAAACTTTTTAACCAGTAATGAAGCTGATTTACATTTACAGCGCGTCTATCCAAAGTCACTTATGTCACGTCAAATAATTCCAATAATTTGTTCTGTATAGATCTGATACCAGTCACATTCTAATATAATGAGAATAATGATCTCAGCAGTCATTAGGAATCTGATGCACACCATTATGGGGAGCCAGTGATGGTCTCGGAAGAGGGGGGGGTCACACAACTTGGGTTGGTTGAATATCAAACTCGCTGCGTTTTGAACACACTGGGTTCTGGTAGTGGAGGTAGGTAACCCGGCCAGTAGAGTTGTAGTCGTCTAAGACAGAGATATCCAGCGCCTGAACCAGGAGCTGCGCTGCTACTCTTGTAGGGATGGGGATTTTGACCTGGTATAAGGGCTCGGTTCTAAATTTCTCAAAATCCGAAAATCAAAAAGGTCCAAGCTTATCGATACTGCTATCGAGACTAGCGGGTCCTATAACGTAATATTGTGTCTTGAGAGATATTTAAATCAAATCACTGGTGCACAAACGTACATCAATTGTCTAAGAAAGGTAAAGTAAACGAAGACGAATTCGTCCAAAGCGATCAAAGGCTACATTTCCTTAAAGCCAACAGTAAGGAAGAAGCAAAATGCAATTTAATAAGTTAACTTATTGTGAGGGCGGGTAACACAATGTCAATGCTAAAGCACCTCAACGTTGCGCATCAGTTAAAGCCAAAATGCAGTACCTTCGACTGTCTTCGAGTCGTAACCCCGGCTACCATTGCAGGACAATCATCCTCCTTCACCCAAGATATGCATGGTGTGCACCCCAACTTCGTAGCAAGTCCCGTTCATTGACAATAATATTCCAATTGATAATAATCCAAAAAATACAATATATTAAAGTGTGGACAAATCTGATGGCGGTCTGTCATTTTAATTTCATTGCTACTCTCTCCTTCAGTTGCGCTGCTTCCACTAATGCAGCTCATAGAAATTATAGGTTTTATCCAATCAGATTTTTCACCTGTGCTCTGGATAAACATTTTTACCTGGGGCTGGGCCTTCAGAATTTCAAGTGAATCCCCTCTGCTGTTGAAGCAAATGAGGATGACATTGTTGATTATCATATTCTTTAAACAATCAGATTTTGAGTTTGCCATGTTGGGCTTATTCTTTGACACGTGTGAGCCTTCTAGCTTGCCTAGCCAACCTACATTTTTCTTGTGGCATTTTTAATATAAAGTAATGAGTGATAGATTATGACAGAATATGATGACAGTACAGACATTAACCAACACTTTAGTGTGAAAAGTATCGATAAAGACTTAAACAGTCTCGAAAATGGTATCAATATCAATAAAAATTAACAATCCCCATCCCTATTCACTTTTGAGGACCGGCTGTATCCTTTTGAGATTGTAGAGGGAGAATCTACAGGAACAGGCATTGTGGCAATGTTGGCTGTGCAGGACAATTGGTTGTCCAGGATCACCCTAAGACTTGTCCATGTGAGGACGGTCTTTTCCCTAGTAGTCTTTTTGAGGTAAAGATACAGGGAGAACAGAGCCTTGAGCAACACCAGTTTTTAGTGAGCAAGGTTTAGACAGTTATCAATTCCAAATGACCTGATAAGGGCAATCTGGATGAAAATTTGTTTAGAGACTGCATTCTCAAGGGTTGGATAAGAAGATAAAGAAGAGAAACAAGTTCTGGGCCAGTATCTCTGGCCCAGAACTTGGGTTTGGTTTCTTGTTCAGTGGCTTGACTCTGGCTGTCTTAAAGGCAGCTGGAACTGAGCCTGAGGTGAGGAATGGTATGATGTTATTAGAGATGGCTTGGACAATACGATACGAAGATACGTAGGCAGGTGGTTGCTCGGATCGATTTGGTTTGGAGAGAGAGGAAAAAGACCACTGACAGGCTCTGTGGGAGGTTTAGGACAAGGAATAGAAGGAGGGTCAAAGGGACAATCATGAGAAGGTTACAAAATCATCGGCTTAGAGGGAAGATAGAGGGGTTGGGAGGGTAGAGAACACGGAGAACAGTTTCCAGGGTTTGGAGGGGGGTAGACTATTTGTGAAGGATTTCTATGTAGCTGAGAGTTGTATCTGCTTGCCTTGTCCGCATGTTGGTACAGGAATGAAGAGCCAACACATGATAAAAAGCTGAGAAGTGCTATGAATGCTAGCAGGATAGCAAGTGGGTCTTCACTATGGCCTTTCTAGATAGATGAATAGACTCCCTTGTGTTTGTGCGACTGGAGTCTTCTTGTGCAGGGGCTGGCACTCGAGGTCTAAATAGATAAACAAGGCTGGAGACTGGCTCCACCCCTCTTTTGAGATCTACTTTAAAGCTGGCTCTACAAAAATGTACCTCAGTCACACAATAAGTACTCCTAAATAGTAAAAAAAAAAAAAAAAAGCTGATTTTTTTCAGATGACTTTTACTAGTTAAGACAAAATGTTTAAATCTACACTGCTCAAAAAAATTAAGGGAGGACGCAATCATCACAACACCAAGTCAATTCAACTTCTGGGATATCAATCTGTCCAGTTTGGAAGCATAAGCGGTTGTGAATCAATGTCACCTATTTTGGTACAAATGAAAGTGACAACAGGTGCACTGAAGGCGGTACCTGCAAAGGCAGTCCATCTCCTCCAGGATGGCACATCCACAAGTGCCTTTGTCTCAGAACCTTCTTTCGACGGCACGTATGGATGTGCCATCCTGAAAGAGCTGGACTGCCTGTGCAGGTACCGCCTTATGCTACCAGTAGAGACAAAGACACTAGCAAAACGCGAAACTAGAGAAGAATCGGTCAGGAAGGATACCACCTGCAAAACTATTCTCTTTTTGGGGGTTGTCTTGCTGTTGTGCTCCTCTGTTGTCATTTTCATTTGCACCAAAACAGGTAACATTGAATTCTTGGAAACTTTCAATATTGATCACTGTAATGCAAAAATTACTGTTTACCAACTTTCAAAATCTAAAAATATATAATAGCTTTTGGTATTACAGTACATTTAGATCAGGAACCCATGACCTGGTACTGATGTCTTATATTTTATAGTTGTCATTCAATAACCAGCCTGGTTCTCTGGAAGGTTTTACATCGGCTGTGACCTTTGCACCAACTGGTACCATGGCGACTGTGTAGGCATCACAGAGAAGGAGGCCAAGAAGATGGACGACTACATCTGTGTGGAGTGTAAACGTGCCCAGGAGGGCAACACAGAGGAGCTGTACTGCATCTGTCAGACTCCTTACGACGAGTCCCAGTGAGTAATACAACACTTAACAAAATGTTTTATATATATATATTTTATACAAAATAGTATCTTATAATACAAAGTTAACAGCGCCAGGTGACAGAGAGACAGGCACGTGCAAAGGTGGGGGTGGCTCTGGGGGCTCACGCCCCTGCTGTTTTCCCCAAATAAATATAAAGTGAGCCTCTCAACATTAATTTAATAAATAATTATACTGTGGTCAATAAAACAAATGCATGCAAGCAGCTGCAAGTTTTCTAACCTTACCTGCATTCACCACCAGCGACCGCCAGCTACAAAGCGACAGACAGACATTCATTTCAATGAGTGACTGGCGTCACTGGGTGAAAGTGAGTGAAAAAGCAGCTGGCAATTAAACGCTCAGCGGCTGGGAAAGTTGATCTCTGCAATCGAAAATGATGAAACTGTGCCTCTTCATTTACCGGGACATACAGTACATTTAAAATAAATGGGTTGAAGCAGGTTACGAGGTTTATTGGAGGTTTATTGAATGCATGAACGCAAAACCAAGCGAATTGCAATCCAAATAATGCATTAACACCATTCATTGACTGGTCATGGAAAAAATATCTTTATCTGTAATTTAATGAATTTATCATATTATCTCCACTATCTTCACAGCTTGTATTTAAAGAGGTTGATTTGTATATACACCTTCATCATTTTATCAGGATATATTTTTTCTTCTCTGTGCTTCATCAAGCTGGTATTATTTCCTTTTGATATTGAATAGGTTATATCAGTAGTCTCATAATCATAAATGCAGGGCTTTACACTTAACTTTTCTTCACAGAGCATTGTGCTCCTAAGTTAAAAACATTAGGAGCACCGCCAAAACTTTGGCGGCACAGTCAAAATTAGCATTGTGTACACACATGTGCCTACCGCGCTATAACGTACACCACAAAAAAAACATTTACCCACAAAATCGCAACAGATCATTAATCTTTGATTATTTAAATTGAATACTGGATTCAAGCAATCTGCAATTAAAATGAACCATATGTAAGTTATGTATGACATGCCCATCATCACCCATACTGAAATACAAAACGGGTGGTTGAATTGTCAGTTGAATCTTGTATTCAAGCCAAGTTTCACCCCCAGTTTGTAAAAAGACGGTCTTGCCAGGCGGCTATGCCCTGTGGAAATATGAAGAAATATAAAGTTAAAGTAAATATGAACATACTGTATAATATTATTGTGTGATAAACATGTTTGAACTTATAAAATTATATAAAATTATAAAATTATATCTGCAATAGATTTGCTCAAAATTCCATAGAATGTGACATGGTCACAAACTGTATATTGAATTCATTTCCCTTCATTTATGTTAGAAATTCTACAGTAGAATATCTCCATATTTAATGTGGGCATAGAGAAGGACAACCAAAACAAGAACCTATAGGAATTTTGTTAATGTTTTTCATGAAATAATGCTTGAAAATTGTACAGATATATGTTCCTATTTAGATTCATAGCCATATGAAACAATGTATAGATCATAAGCGACTGTATTATGTGACCGCGTAGCTTCACTCTGAACTAAAAGCTACTTGCATATGATTTACCATAACTGTACACATAAACACGCAGTACAATATAAAAGTTGGCTGGCATGACCGTCTATTTACAAACACCGGGTCCCTTGACTGCAGTAACATCCTCTTGCTTGTACATACTCCTCTAACCATTTGAGCTTGAATTGTTCGCATAGTCATAGTGTCAAACGTTAGCTTGTTAGCCTAACGTTTGTAGAGCTAGCAGTGGTGGTGAGGTAGTTAACATGGGAAAGTCTTTGTTGTGTGTTCAAACCAATTTTTAGCTCAGTTTCGATGATCTGAACTATTTCAAACAACTGGAACATAATTATCTATGTGCGTGGGTGGCGTAGTTATGGTAACGATAAATAAATTCACCCATTCACTCTCTTTGGAACAAGGCCTATTTTATTGAGTGACTTTAAGTGTGCGAAGTATGATTGTTATTGTGTGTGGGGCACTTCATAACACTGCACAATTGTGCAGATTTGAAGTCACTCGCACTCAGCCAATATATTTTTTCCCGTTCACGCACCGATATTTTTACTCCCACATGCGAGTTAAATGGTCGCACTGTAGAGCCCTGAAGTGTGACCACACACAGTCTGTTTACAATGTTTACCAGGGTGATAATGATAAGAATACATAGGTATTGTTAATAATTGTAATATTAGAATTACTGAAAATTGTCTCCATCATGATAGATGGCCCTTTTTACATTTGAGTCCCTGCCCCTTAGAAACTCTGCACATCCCTGCAGAGAGACATGGGAGAAACGCTTTTTGTTCAAATTTGTTCAAAATGTCATGCCTTGTTCCAACCAGGTAGCCAGTCGTTTTAGCTTTGCTTTCTGTGTGATTAAATCGCTTAACCAGCCCATCTGCTTGAGGACGGTATACTGACGTCTTAAGATGCCTTACTTTTAATTGTTTGCCAAGGTCGGCCAATATCCAAATATCTCTGAAACACGTCTGGTACGGCTTTCGGGTATCTGGGGAGCGTAGTCAATTCAGGACCAGGATGTGGTTAGCATAAGCACTCTGACCGGTCTGTGCCCAAACAGCCCATTACACAGCCCCTTACAATTAGGTCGCTTTTATCCAAAGCGACTTTACAATTACATGCTGTTATTACATGGAGCGGATAGGGGTTAGGCATCTTGCTCAAGGAAGATGCTTCCAGGTAGGCCAGCTCTGGGGCTCGAACCCACGACCTTATGGCTGGGAGTCCAACACCCAGACCACTAGACTATCATGCCCCCTACGCAGCAGGGTCCGATGCACAGTAGCCCAATACTGGAATCAGACTCTACATTTTTGTTGAAGTAGTGATGAAAAATATTCCTTAATACTTACCAAATATATATCTATGCTAAAATTTGACAAAGATACACCACTGGTCAAAAGTTTTATAACACCCCCATTTTTCCAGTTTTTATTCAAATTGAAGCAATTCCAGTGAATAACCTACAAAGGTAAGCGGTAAACTGCCAGAGATTTAAAAAAAAGTTTAGGTTACCAAAGACTGAAAAATAATGTACATTTTAGAGTTATTTAAAAGGCATTTTTCAGTAAGAGCCATGGTGTCAAGCCAAGAGGTCTGACAGACCCAAAGCCACAACAGGATCAAATTCTGAACTAGGTTTCTGAGAGTCAACAGCTTAAAATCGTAAAAAAAATCGACAGTAGATCTCACGGCTATGTTTTAAGAGAATTTTCCCATGCACAATGCAACGAGAACTCACAGGATTGGGACTAAACAGTTCTGGAACTTTTTTCACTCTCTCTTCCCCAAATCTGTGTTGTTCAGTTTTCCAGCATCCAACCAAAGCTGACAGTGGGGAAGAGTGTGAAGTGTTGGTTCCATGGAAAGATTTGGTTGCTGCTGTTGCAGTTGAGGTTTGGTCTATGTTTTCCATGGCAGCTGCGGTGAACAATTCTCTCTGCAAAACTGGTTAACAGACAATCCCATCTGCAACGTACTTTTTCACCAAAACCACCAGGTCCTTCTATTGACCCTTGATGAGCTGGGCATTGCTAACTCAGCACACTTCTGGTTTGAGTCCTATCTGACAGATGACTTCTATCGAGTCCCCTGGAATGGACACCTATCCAAACCCTGCCCACTCAACACTGGGGTTCCACAAGGATTGGTGCTGCGACCCTTACTCTTCTCACTGTACACTAGATCTCTTTGCTCTGTAATCTCTTCACACAGATTCTCCTACCACTGCTATGCCAACAACGCCCAACTCTAACTCTCCATCTTTCCATCTGACACGAGATCACAATGAGGATCTGTGTCTTTGCATCACCTCAAGCTCAACCTTGAAAAGACAGAACTACTCTACCTTTTGGCAAACGATTGTCCTCAAGTGGACCTGTCCATTACACTTGAACACCACCATATCCTCCTGTTCAACTGCAAAGTGTCTCGGAGTTGGGGGGCAGGATAGTCTAGTGGTCTAGGCGTTGGACTCCCAGCCGGAAGGTCGTGGGTTCGATCCCCGGAGGTGGCCTACCTGTAAGCATCCTTGAGCAAGATGCCTAACCCCTATCTGCTCCATGTAATAGCACCATGTAATTGTAAATGATCTGCTAAATGATCAAATTGGAGTTGTCCTGGACAACCAATTGTCCTGTGCCGCTAAAACTGCAATAACCCGGACCTGCAGATTTTTCCTCTACAACATTCTGTTCCTCACAAAAAAAGTGTCACAGCTCCTGGTCCAAGCTGTAGTAATCTCACATCTAGTCTACTGCAACTCAACTCGCTGACTACCAGTCCCTGCTACCAGACCCTTACAACAAATCCAAAATGCAGCAGCACGTCTAGTATTCAACCAACCTATGTTCTCTCATGTAACCCCCCTCTTCCGAGACCTTCCCTGACTCCCCATCTCAGCCCGCATTCAAGACACTGGTGTTGGCCTACAAGGCAGTTAAAGGAATTGCCCCTCTCTATCTCCAAGCAATGGTAAGATTCCAGGTCCCAACCAGGGCACTTTGATCTACCACCTCGACTGGCAGTCTGGCACCTCGAGGTGCAAGCTACGAGTCATGACAGTCATGACTCTTCTCTGTCCTAGCGCCACAATGGTGGAATGAGCTTCCTGCAGTAGTCAGGACATCAGTCACTATCACCACCTTGGTACCTTGGCCACCTATTTCTAGATTTCTATCTAAAACTAGATAGCAAGGACAGCAGTATGGATTTTGTTTTTAAGTAGCGATCTTAATTCGGTAAGTCTGATTTCATAATTAATATGGTACTATTGAATAATGTGATTCAATTTGTGAAAGCATACAGTCACCTTAGGCTACATAGTTTTTTGGACTGCATAATATTACACACATATAAAACAATATGCGCACGTCCAACTTCTATTTTGGCCTTTGACTTTAGACTGAAATGTATTGGTTGATAGTGGTGCTTGGTCTGTTTCACAGTAACTAGACTAAATCAAAATGAAACAAATGTGACTAGACCTTGGAAAAAGACTAAGACTACTAAGAGTTAATTGATGGCTTGAAAGCGAGGAACATTGATGGCAATCATGGTATAGCCATTATGTTTACTTGGATAGGGATTTGAGAGCTTCCTTTGTCTCCTTTTGACAGAGGCAACATTTGCTCCAGTCAGTTTGCCATGTAGATGAAACTGCATTGGTATTGGCCATTTTTTTGAACGGTACACTATAGCAATTACAATACAATCAGCCATAACATTATGACCACCTGCCTAATATTGTGTAGGTTTGTCTTTTGCCACCAAAACAGCCCTGACCCGTCGAGGCATGGAATCCACTAAACCTCCCAAGGTGTGCTGTGGTATCTGTCACCAAGACGTTAGCAGTAGATCCTTTAAGTCCTGTAAGTTGAGAGGTGGGGCCTCCATGGATCGGACTTGTTTTTACAGCACATCCCACAGATGCTTTTTGAAGTATGAACTATGAACTGAACTAGTTCATTTTTAAATTTGTGAACTGAACTTTGAACTAGTTCATGTAGAAAGTGAACTTTCCCATCACTGCATGTGTTCCCCAGGTAAGCGACATACACACACCCACCTATCCACGTGATGTAAATGAAAACAGGATTCATCAGACCAGGCCACCTTCTTTCATTGCTCCGTGGTCAAGTTCTGATGCTCACGTGCACATTGTAGGTGCTTTCGGCCGTGGACAGGGGTCAGCATGGGAACCCAGACTGGTCTGCGGCTACGCAACCCCATATCCAACAAACTGTGATGTATTGTGTGTTCTGACACCTTTCTATCAGAACCAGCATTAACGTTTTCAGCAGTTTTAGCTACAGTAGCCTTCGCTCCCCACGTGCATCAATGAGCCTTGGCTGCCCATGACCCTGTCACCGGTTCACCACTTTTCCTTCCTTGGAACAGTTTTGATAGGTACTGACCACTGCAGACCGGGAACACCCCACAAGTGCTAAAGTTTTGGAGATGCTCTGACCCAGTCTTCTAGCCATCATAATTTGGCCCTTGTCAAAGTCGCTCAACTCCTTACACTTGCCCATTTTTCCTGCTTCTAACACATTAACTTTGAGGAAAAATCTTTTTTTATTTGCTGCCTAATATACCCCACCCACTGACAGGTGCCAAGATAACGAGATTATCAGTGTTATTCACTTCACCTGTCAGTGGTCATAATGTTATGGCTGATCTGTGTGTAGAGACAGAGAGAGAGGTGTGTGTGTGTGTGTGTGTATGTATGTATATATATATATATATATATATATATATAAATGAGGTGTGTGTGTAT
>JAOEHI010054143.1:0-13986 GCA_025447815.1 Percopsis transmontana | reverse complement strand
CCCCCCCCCCCCCCCCCCCCCCCCCCCCCCCCCCCCCCCCCCCCCCCCCCCCCGCCCCCCCCCCTTCCTTTCTTTCTAGCGAATCTCCTAATTACACCAGTATTGTGCATATTAATGTTTTTGCCGATAGAAAAAGTATTTATAAAAGATCACTGATTGTATTTTCGTTGTCTGAACAACCAGGAAATGCCCTCGTCTAGTGAAACTCATGAGTAAAGTTGTACACTAATGTTCAAGGCATATAAATGCATTTATTTTCATCAAATCAGTTAACGTTGCGCCAACATTGTGCTTGTTTGTGCACGTAGAAGAAGTAGTTAAGATCGCTAATTCCAAAGCACAGTCATATGGTCTGCATACAGAAATAGCCGATGCGTGCTGAGATGCATCCGCAACAGTAGAAAGAATAAATATTTGAAGAGCCCAAGCGCTCGGCACACGTTTGTTATTATACTTTGGCCTTAATTCACCACGGCTAACACAACAGAGAGCAACTTAGCAACCATCTCAGTTCCCTCTATGTGGATGTCTTCTGTTGTTGTTTTGACACGGTAGCAGCAAGTTACCTGCATTCCTCGAAGACCCGCCCTTACTCTGCTTCTGATTGGCTATTGTTCGTTGTTTGGTTACGGTTTTGGTCAAATGGTTAGTTAGATAGGCTTACACAAAACATGTCAGTCTCAGAGAGCCAATCAGAGGTAGAGTAGGGGCGGGTCTTCACGGAATACGGATGTGTGTGTATGTCAAACTCCAAACAGAGGACAAAAGCAGAGTGCCCGTCTATCAAAATGTGGTAGCGATTCTCAGGAAATCGTTTTATTGCATGACTATTTCGGCACAAACATTTACCCGCCAGTGTGGTAGTGCGGGTAGTCTTCTTACTCGCCAAACGGAAAATCTACCTGCCATTGGCGCTTGGCGGGTGTTAATTTCGGACCCTGCGTCCAGAGCACGGATAAACCTACAAGTACCGTGTGGACAGTCGTGTGTGTGCCACAGTATCCTTCTATGGTTGGTTTTGATAAGTTAATGGTAAGAGTTTAAATTAAATTGAAAAGTATGATCTTTTCTCTAGAACATACTGGAGTTGGTGCAGATTATGCTGGTGTTGCCCATTTCAGCCACCCAGTATGAGAGAGGCTTCTCTACACAGAACCTCATTAAGAATTCAACAAGAAGCTCCCTTGGGGTCTCCACCACAGAAGACCTGATGAGGATCAGCCTGGAGGGGCCTTCTGTCGAGGAGTTCGTGGACCGCTGGCTGACCTCTAAGCATTCCAGACGACCAACATAATAAACGCACCTGGACAAATGATATCCTTTGCGGTCAATGTGTGATTTTGCACACGCAGAATATGAATGAAATAAAATCGTTCAATAAACAAATAAAATAAAAAATAAAAACATTTTTTTCACTGAGCTCCTACATTTTTTCATTTAGGAGCACATGTAGTCCTTGGGAAAAAAGTTAGCGTAGAACCTTGGGTCCAAGAAACAACTTGGCCAAAAGAAATTAGGACGTTCACACATACGCTCTTATGTTTATGCATATGAATAACATGCTAAAACCAAGCCTATTTAGAAGCTTATACACAGAGTTCCGCTCCTTCTACTTCCTTCCTACACACTGATGCCAGTGCTCACTCAGCAATGTTACCATAAGAAGCAGCTTGATTTACTTATTACTATTTCACATATAAGACATTTTACTTGTGGAGGTTTGTGCACTGCAATAGACAGATACACAGTAACAATTTAATACTATAACTTAACACCCTTACTATCATTATTGGCTCTAAGACACGCATATTTGCATATTTGTCTGCTAAGTGCTAAGACAGGATAACAGCATTATCTGTAAACACTCTTGAAAATCCTCAGCCGTTTTACACTCATAGATTTTCAGGAGTAAATACTTGTAAATGGGAATAAATTAACATCCAGCAGGAACATAATGGCGTGAAACAATGTAATGAATGTAACGAAAGAATGTAGTGTTCCCCTGGAGAGCCTGGCTAGATCTCTCAGGTCTAGGCTCTTCCTACAGGAAACGACAGCAGCTGCTGAATAGTAGAACCTAATGTATTCCCAGGCTTATGTGGGAAGCCTGCAAGTCTATAGAAGCAGGCTTTATAGCTGCCTTATGTCATGCTTACATGTAGTGTTTGACTGTGTGTGTGTGTGTGTGTGTGTGTGTGTGTGTGTGTGTGTGTGTGGTGAAGAAGAGTGAGTTGGGGGGGAGGGTAGCTCCAGCCAGCCAGCTAACCATCCCATCCTGGTTTAAGGTTACATTTAGTTTCCTTAGGCACGAGAAAACAAACCAGTAACACTCTCAGTATCCAGTTACAGAGCTGCCTGAAGACCACATAGTAACACTGCAGCATGGACCCTTCTATCTGCAGTGTTTTCGTGAACAACAAAAATCCCCCGCATGTTCACGTACTGCTTTTAGGCTAGAATAGATACTATTACAGCCTGGTAGGAAAATAAGCCGCTAACAATGAGAGCATCCATCAACCTTGCAGCCACATGTTGCACACTAGATTTTATTTTATTTATTTCATACATTTTTATTTTTAGTGGGCAGCTTGGGATGCGTTTGGTATGCAGTAACTTCTGTTTATTAAAATGTGGATTCTACTTAATTTCCCACTGTTTTTCATGACCGATTCATAAGTGACAGTCAACAGAAATATGAAATATCATATTGCTGTAGTATGAATGGAAGCATGCGAATATAGTGTACTAGGTTGATATACAAAATACCTAGCTACGTTTAGATAGAAACTTATGGATTGCTTGGCAACACGTTTTGTTACGACATCCTGAAGAAACTAATTTTGTTGGTGGAGCAGTTTCCCATTAATTAACTAAATCATGGCAGTCCGCCATATTCTAATTTTTTCCGCCATAGTCTCATAATGAACCAAACCTTACATAATAACATAAAAGATCTCTAAAGCCGGTTGCAGACTGCACACTGAGCATTTCCGCAGCTTCCCCGCCCCCCCCTTTGCGTGTCACACAGCTGGCGGAGTGCCGGTTTTATCCACCCTGACCCCCCGGCCCGTAATTTGCTCAACGTTGCACACACCGCATTGATTATGCAGTATTATATGGGGCACCGTGTAGGCCATAATTAAAACTCACCTCTCATACACACCATTGAAAACCTTTTGCCTGTTACAAACACCACTGAAATACATTTACATTCTCTACTGAACACCTCTCACACATATTAGTGAAAATGAGACCTCACACAATGACAATGGAAACATCTCATACTTATTAGTAAGAACCTCTCATATAGCACTGTTAACTGTTCAAAAGTTATGATAAAATTAGTGATCAATGTAAAAAAAAAATACAGAAACCGTGACACAATGGTTTACATTTAGTCTATTTATTTATTTTTATACAAGCAAATGGTGCAGTCAATAAGAATGACAGATTTACATAATATTAATAGTAGTGCACATGAAGTAAATATATATTTATTTAAGACCATTTCAGACTAGAGACATAAAATGCACTTTATTCAACAGATACCACTTACTACTTACTTATTATGAAGAAAGGATGTTTAATATAAATAATCAGTATAATATGAAAACTATGTACATATAAAATATAAGAATACAACCAATTTATAAAAGTAAATTACATTTACAGCATTTAGCAGATGCTTTTATCCAAAGCGACTTACAATTAGTACATTTGTCAACAGTTGAACTGGTTAACCACCAGTTGCAAGCAAATAACATTCTCCTAGAATAATGACAGCATCGTGTCATAAGGTCACATAACTTGTGCATTTTTAGTACATTTAGTACAGATTACATAGTATAACCATACTATATACTGCTACTACTATATACTCGTACTGCTTAAATCCTGAGCCTTAGATTTTACCATACGCTCATCTATGCTAAGGTGCTGACTTAGCTGGAATAACTCTAAACATGTATTTTTGAGGTGGTCCATCAAATAGGGCAGCTTCCTAAGACAATCTTGATTGTTTTCTGTGACTGGATCTACTAAATGCAGAGCAGCCAACAATGCCTTAAAACGATTACACAACATAAAGAGTTTGGCGCACGTTCCCTACAGAGACTTGGTTCCCCAGTATCGATGAATATTAGGGAGGGAACCCCATGTAAATGATCAGCCCCAGAAACCTGTAAAACTCCTCTGGGGTCACTTCATTCCATGCCCCTGCACTGTTTGCATATGACGTAATACTAAGTACAAGCTCCCACCCCTTACGGTTTGTAAATCTACAGATATCTGAGGCATTGGCATGAGCAAAAAAAAAAAAAAAAAAAGTCTATTTCACTCACTGCCCTACGCATGCCACCTAAATCTACGCCTAAGGGACGACACTGAGTAAACGGTATTGGAACTGGTGTTTCTGTGTCCCTATCAGCATAGGAAGGAAAAGACATGAGGTCAGAGAAGCATCTGCGCTTCCTCCCTGACACAGGACCTATGGAAGAATGACTAACCAACACCAAACCAACCAAATAAAAATGAATTAATAGAAATGAAGTATTACAAAACAAATGTGATCAAATACATGTTACTTACTCCTGGTAAGTAACATGCAGCTCCTGGTCAATGTGGTTTTCCTCCTCTGGATCCATCCCCTCGTGGTCTTCGAAAACATGAGCTGCGATGAGCTCAAGCTCTTAAGCAGTCAGCTGCCTCTTATTCTTCAGTGTGGCAAGAGATCAGTGACGGTCTTTTTAGCCTCCATCTGAAACCTAAGCAAAACCAAAACCATACAAATATAAGACTCACAAGACTTCACCTCCAAATCACAAAACTACATGTGCGCGCACACACACACACACACACACACACACACAGAGCTAGGGAGACTATTTAATCATTCTTGGTAACTCCAAATAGCATCATTTGAAAATGCAAAGTCGTTATGTTACACACAGGTTGTATGAGCTTGCTAGTCTAATCTAAGTCTAATTGCCTGACTGGCATAGAGAAAAAAGACAGTTTCATTTTTTAGGGTTTCACTGATACAATAACAGATGAACAAATACAACATACCACCATAACTTTACATCAAGTTCATCTGAGGTTCCTGTCCTGGTTGCGTTTGCAGAAATGTAGCAAACCAGTTTACTAAAATGTTTCCTAGTACTACCTAGCGAGGTAAATACCTGACGAAAGTCAATAATGACATTCCTGACAGAACCTGTGATTTCACATTTTTTCCATAACTACATATTTTGACATTTCAGAAAACTAGGCTACATCTAACGTTATGTTTCCATCATTAACCAATTTGATTTCGGACATCTGACGGGAAGGGCCTCCGTCCGTGTCTTCTAAGTTAGCACTAAATCTGTCTCTCACAAATACATACTCAGAAAACAAACTGAAGGTTTCAGAAACTTGTTAATGTTAGATGTTATTTTAGTGATAAACTATCATAACAAACTCAACGTCTTCTTACAGTCATCAATCCAGTGTTTTTACGATACAGCAAAGATATGTCCAGCAAACTCATCCGTCACTTGTAACTAACACCTGACCAGCAAAATAAAATAACTTTATCTAATTTGTACAGCTAGAACATACATAAACATGCAAACTAATTCCAGACAACAAACGTCATACAAAATACACATGTAATTGGAAATAACTGTCATTAAAAGCAGATGAGAAAATTACATTAAGTGCAGCGTAATGCTAGCTAATGGTATGGTACTGTAGCCTCAGCTATGCCATAATGTTGGCGCTGATGAGAAAGCATATTACTGTCATATAACCTGATTTCCTGAACCTGATGGACTAAACATTGAGCTAGATCATGACTAGAAACGTTTTTAAAAAATGTTTTACCTCACTTTATCCAGCTGTGTGGTTTCCTGTCGATGTAAATGCCAAGAAGTGCAGACTGGTCCCGTTCCTCCGCGTCAGGCACAATTACTCGAGTGACAATTTTCTTTCTATGACGTCCATCTTGAATTATCCAAAATATTTGCGCCATCAACCTCTTAACCAATTATATAAAATTGTACCTTATGTTGTCAGCACTACGAGGCAGGTTTCAGAAATAAAATCTGTCATTGGACAGCTGAGATATAGGGCGTTTGGTCATCGTTAAAAAAAAAAAAAAAAAAAAAAAACAACAACACGAAATTAGAACGGTCGGGCACGTAAGGGTTAACTAACATTGAGTGCAGCGGTCGCGTTAACCAAATATTTTCCATCATTGATTAAACAATGGACTCCCAGCCGGAAGGTCGTAAGCATCCTTGAGCAAGATGCCATGTAATGGCAGCATGTAATTGTAAGTGGCTTTGGATAAAAGCTAAATGTGTTGGTTGTTAGTGCTGCTTAGTCTGTTTGGTGAGAGTGTTGGCTTCTCGGATTTAGAGGCAAGGTTGGTATGCGTGTTTGTGGCAACCTGGACTGTTATGAGCATTTTGATAAACCTATTACAGTGTTGTTACAGTAACAGTAATAATTTATTACTGTTACTGTAATTATTTTCCTGCCGAAATTCAGCACTGACGAGCGGACTGCAGCTGCGCTCATCTCTGTAGCCAATACTACAGAGGATATTTAGGGACAGTCAACATCTGAAAATTTACTTGTAATAGCTCGGGATCCGTAAGGCGTAGACACATGAAATCAACTTTGTTTTACTCATCGAATGCCTCTTCACAATGCACACCCTTTAGTGTTTTTCCATTTTGTATATTCATCAACATATTTTGGTCAGTAGCTTAATAAACGTATGGCATAGAGACAAAAACCAATGTTTATCTGTTCTTGGAAAGACAAAAAAGTCCAGGGTGCTCAGGAAGTTCGGTCAGGTATTTGAAGGTGCTCTTTGGGGTCGGGAATTCAAAGAAGTATAGAAAAAAAAGGGAATCCAAGGCACTCTTTTTCAAAATTATTTTTAAAAGCCTTTATTAGACTGGCTAGACTGGCTAAAATTTTAAAAACATAGGAAGAAACAACCCACGCGTAGCGACACAAACAGCCTTCTTCAGGGTGTGCTTCCCAGACAAACAATTTCCCCCCTTTTGTGTAGGCAAATTGGAAACACCTGAGTGACATGGTAAGCTCCACATGAAAAACATGCCAAAACAATCCATATCTATAAATATTCACATTTAAAAGAACAAAACACAAACAAAAGACAAAAGACAAAAACAGTTCGCTAGGTGGCTATATATCATAAATATCCACATACAGAGAGTCCACTAAGTGGCTATATTGCAAGTTAAGCCCAAACAAATATATACTGAAAAAATTATCACAAGAAAGGACTGAAATATATTTCTTCATTCAACCCAGGGTACACTGTGGCCTGTAAATCATATATATAAAATGTTTCTCTCTGTCAGAGAAATGATAATACAGTCCAAAGATCTCCCTTTAGACCAAAGTCATACTTTATGCCTCCAGTTTTGAACGCGACTTTGACTGCTTTTAGAAAAAAGGTGGACTTTTACATTGAGAGACTGTTTCAATCGTCAAATCAAAGAATCAGGGAGAATTTGACCAAATCCCTGGCTATAATAATAGTCTATAATCATAAAACCCGCGGATAAAGGGGGGGCTGTTGTGGTAATGAAAAAAGACAAATATGTTGAAGAAGCCTTACGACAAGTGAACAATCGAGACTATCATCAACGGCTGTTGTCCAATCCAACAGACAACACAAAAGAGAGATTAAAAGAACTGTTACTCACAGCTAAGGATACAGGGTGGATTTCAAAACAGGACCATGATTTCCTCCTCCTGTTTCTTAATAAACCTATGATTATATAATGCAAGAATTGAAAATCTCTATACAGGATTCTAGAGGGCTGATTATAGAAACACAGAACTGAACATATGTTGGGGTCTAAATCAAACCACAAAGGCAGTTGGACCCCCCCCAAAATTTCCCTCTACATTTGTGCTCTGAATTAAATGTATTAATTAAATGCTGAATTAAATGCTGCGAGGCAGCTCAGAGAGACACACTCCGCCATACAAGTTTCCTATCTAAAATCCAGCCAGTGCAGGCGGTGACGCATGTATTCTGTATGTGGAAGGTTCTCTGAGTTATGCCCTTTCATTTTCTGCTGATTAGCAGTATAGAGAAGGAGAGACAACCTCAGGAAAAAGCCCTGAAAACAAACTAGCAGTGTAGCTTGCTACTATACACATACACACACTCACTATTCGAAAACAATGTCTCCTATAGGCAGTGACCGGGCTAGCCTGCTCTTGATTCATTGTGTATACAGACTAGCGTGGCAGTTTTCTGACAAATGTCCCACTGTGGGTTTTGCCACGAGGGCCTTTTTTCCCCTGCAGTTAGAAGCTCCATCTGTGCACCTGAAGTCCCACTACAAGCTAGGGAAAAGTCGGAATCAAACCATGGATTTCACAACACCACTGCCCATTTTACTGTTGTTTGGATCCAGAGCAAAAAGGCAGTATAATTGAACATTGACATTTATTTCTGTCCACGTTTCTAGTCCTCTTTCCTGTACCACTTGGTTTCTGTTTTAGTTTGTCATTGTCACGGGGGGACCAACACTGGGTCACTGGGAAAAAATTTACAATGCTTTTAAGGCGCGGGGGGGTTGTGTTTTAATACAGGGAGAGGAGTGGCCACTGTTAACGTGAAATAATGTATTTTATCATATAGCTCAAATATCATTTATTGTGGGCCTACCTTGCTGTGGTTGTATGGGCTATGTCAACCAGCCACACTTTCAACTTAACACACATTTGAGAAGTGTATTTTTCAGCTTTGCTATTATTCCATATCACTACATCCACATACAGGTCTACACTTTAAAAGCCTTGGCAAAAAGTTACTGGTGTTGCAAAGTGTTACTTTTGTGAGCTAGCTCGCCACACACCCACACAAAATACAACTTAAACTCTACTGTATCCATGGTATTATAATGTGTAATATCATTCAAATATATAGCTGTAAGACAATCAGTGCTTTGTGAGCCACTTCTTACATGGTTTTAAACTGAACTACTAGAGCTGTCCTGACCACAGGCACTTGACAAAGGCCTAACATCTTGCCATTACACACTTTTTCTAATCTAATATCCAATCCCCCTGCACTGTATTCATTCAACTAGTTACGATTCTTGTTCATGAGAATGTGCTCTATTGTATGGGATTAAAGCAGAACCATACTCACCCAAATCACACCACATATAAAGAACCAATTCTACAAGGGAATTATGCATCTGGGAGAATGGTTGTTGTGATAGGTATAAATGTACAAGATTTTGTATGTGGTGTAGAACATAGATTATGCACTGCTATTATTATTCTTCTTCTAATAAAATGAAATATGCAAGTTTATGCTGTGAGACAACATACTGACACAAACAGTGAAATGTAAATGTTAAGTCAAGTCAATTTATATAGCCCTTAGTCACATTACAGTCTCAAAGGGCTGCACAGGCCCATATTTCACATGGAAACAAAGACACCCATTTAACCTGTTCCTCCCATCGGGCAAGGAGAAACTAAAACGCTAACCCTAAAACACTTGAGTAATAAAGTGGAAGAAACCTTGGGAAGGGACCACAGGGAGATGAAGTCCAGGACGTTTAGGATGCAATAGATGCTGAGTGGGCAATTAGCATACAAAACAACATCATTACAATTACAGCCAAAAAGCGTTTCACACAAAGACCTAAAAAATATAAAACAGCTATGATTACAAGCTTAATAGAAGACCAAGTGAGTCCATATTTTCCTCAGGAAACAAACGTGCACACATACAATCAAGTATGAGTTTATGTGGTGTCTGCATTGGTAAATTAAGGATTTCTTTGAACAAAAGAGAACAGTGAATAAAAAGAAACACTAAGCAAAGCATCAGTAGCCTATGCCAGTATTGCTTGTTTTGGTATTTAACAAAATGTTCCAATCATGCCATTCACTAAGTGCCAAAGGGATCATTGCAACTTACAATGCAGTATTATCGAACTAATTTAACTGTAATGCTAATCTACTGTATACCATTAATTACTCATCAATGCAGAATTCAGATTGTGACGGCCCATCAAGAATTAAGTAACAGCTTTAGAAAATTACAAACAGAATTTCGCATGCAGACAGACTGTCCATTGTTCAGCCGGCAGCAATCTTAGTTTTCTGTTTTTACAAGTCATGGAATGCCTGCGACCGCGTCCAAGTCGGAGCAAGGGTTGTTATCCCGTCAGGAAAAGAATAGACATGGATAAACGGACTTTTGGTCGATTACAATGGCCACTTAACTTACATCTAACAACCACGAGGTAATACGGAGAGTTCAATGTAAAAGGCTCCAAATGGCCCAATCTATAAAGTTTACATTAACATAGTCATCTGATGTGCAGTGAATGGGAAATTATGCCCTTTAGTTTGATGGGGAAGTGATTCCTAAACATGGTTCTATAAATACAGCAAAACAAAAATGCGTATAACGTTAGTTTAATTTTGATATGTGAATTTACTGTTCACACGTTCGTCTGTATAACAGGCCCTTTTTTAGTGGATCTTAGATCAAGCAGCAGAAGCCCTTGTAACACTTCTCAATGGTTGATCGTCGACCTAAGATAACATTTCAGTCTTATTCTGCTGTCTGGACTAATGTGCACGGCTGGATTAATGGTAGCTTTGCCAAACCGTTAACGTTTAGCAAAACACCCCCCTACCGTTCTGGCCTTGCGGTCTCTATTGCACTAGCTTGCATGGGTCAACAAACTAGTCCAAATCACAGATTATCGACATAGATACCTTGACATACGGATAAATTATAGGAATACACCCATGATGTGATAGTTCACATTCCCACATGACAACCCTATCACACTGCCAGGGTTTTTTTCCACATCGGCCTTGCATGTAACAGGCATTAATAAAGCAGTTGTTTTTCCTTACCGTGAGGTCGGGATTGTCGCTATCGCGATGACTGACGGCTCGTATCACGCCGGACCTCCACGGCCAGTGCGCGATGTCGCCGATTTCCGGCGGCTCATCCCAGCTCACACAGAGGAACCGCTTCCCGACCAACTCCGGCCGAGCTTCGACTGCCATGGCCCCTTGCTGGTCAAAAAAACCCTCTCGACAAAACTTCGACAACGACGCCCTTACAGACCACTCGTTTACTAGGCTACATGAAACCAGCTCTAAAAATAACCTTCGCTAGAGAGAAAAAAAAAACAAGTTATTTGTCACGAAAAGCTGCAAACGACCGGGGGATTAAATGTGTGGCAGTCTCCACCCGCTAATAGTCAGGATCTTCTCGCTCCGTAGAAAACCGTGAAACGCTGGGCCTCATCACCGCCGCCTCTCACACTGGTGTTCCTCCGCTCCGTCTCCAGGCATGTAGCCTACACGCAAGACCGCAGCGGCAGGCATCTGGTTATTTTCGACAGTCCTACTGTCACTATTTTCAATAATATGCGTTCATTTAACTGTTACTGTGCATTATCAACGTGTTATTATCAATTAATTACGTATAGTAATCACCCTGTGGTTACTTTGGTTTATTATTAATGGAAATGGATTATTTACTTACCCCGTTTCTGTTAAATAGTGCGCTAAAGAAAACAACCTTGTAAAAAAAAATATATATATATAATGGAATACAATTCCATAATATCTGTGGATCAGTGAGCCCTTTCATTAGAAGCAAGCAAAAGCATTGTCAATCAGTTAAAATAATTACGTTGACATGTGGACTCGTTATGGTTAGAAAACACCATGCAAATGTTAAGGCAAAGGAAAACATTGGGCTATAACTTTATGAATAATTAAATGTATAGTAGAATATAATCACTATTTCCTGTAATAACATCATCATAATATCAAACATATTCTAAAAATCCCCATTCCACCAGATGTTACACCTTTGTGTGAAATATTAACATTGGTTCATTTATTATTTCGACATATTTGGTGGAGAAGTCTTTTTTGTTATTGAATTTATACTGTCTGCATTAAAGACACCTACTGGGCTTCAAAAAAAGAGAGATATTGAGGGGGGAGCAGAGGCGATGAGAGTAGCATACAGGATGAGACAAAGAGGTATTAAACAGAGAGGTGGAGAGAGTGAGAAAGAGGAGGACAGAGCGAATCAGTGAAGGGGAAAATGTGATAGAGGTATGAGGAAACAATCTCAGGGAGGCATGTGTGTGTGTATTAAGAGTGGTAAAGAAAATAGAGGAGGGGTGAAAGGGATGGAGGGAGATAGAGGAAAAATAGGCAAAGGATAGCCACCTCCTCCTGAGAGCTGCAGACAACACACAGTCACACAGAGATGAGTTCTACAAGAGAACAGGAGAGCATGAGAAGAGAGGAGAGGAAAGGGCAGGATAGGAAAGGAGAGGAGAGGCATTATGACATCCAACACTATCAGTTACTACTATTTTCAGAAATGAAATGAACTAAAAACAAAATAGACACGTGGAAAAATATTTCTATTGATCATTGCATCATTAAATGTGCATTGGCAAAAACAAAGAAACTGAACTGAACTTAACTTGTGCAAATTAATCCTTACATAACAAACTATATTTTAATTGTAGTCAAATGTATTTGCAACAATTTATCAATACAGAAGTGCTGTTTTGAGTGTTTATTGTGTATGGGTATAAACAGCACTAGGTGCGATTGCCTGGCCTGGATGTGTTTGCTGTGATGGTCTGATTGTGTCTGTCTCAGACATTCTGTGTGATCAGAAAGGCTCCATTGGGAATCCCTAACTAACACTGCACACTGCTGCAGCCACCTTCATGAATAACAAGTAGGTATGGACCCCAGCTACACACACACACACACACACACACAAAGCCACAGAGACAAAAGGCATGCATCATGCAAACACATAGGCACTGACATAGACACATATAGACTCAAATTAGGGCAAAAACATAAATATTCAGTACATGAATACACATGCACACTTTGCAAACACACAGGCATGCAGCCCTTACAAGAACATAAATATTGATTCCTTTAATTTTCTACATAAAATGTGAATAGCCTCCTCTACAAAATAGAGTCAATTATTAATTAAAGCTAGAGGAAACAACCTCAGGTTACTTTATTAAGTCGGGCAGAATGTTTAAGCTATTCCCAACACAATCATGCTCTCAATATTTTGTCCAACTCTATCGTTAGACTTTGCATGCACCACTAACCATATACTGTAGCCTACTGAATATGTTTATGTGATCATATGCTATTTTGTTTAGGCTTATTCTCAATTTATTTGATTCAAAATAGATTTTTTTAAGAGAAAATGCACTTTGCATGGTAGCGAGTCTCCACAAATAGCTGCTGTACACTGGCATAAACAGACGACGGCAAACAAATGAGTACAGTAGGTTATCCAACTGTACTTCATACACCAGCAACACATGGAAAAACTACCATGCTTACTCATCATTGTGCAAACAAATTGGTTTGTCTTCACGAGGAGAAAACAATCAAAACGATTAAAACAATGACGGTGAAATTCCCCCGCTGCAGTCAAAGGTATACATCACGTGGATGACATTTTCTAGCCAATAGCATGTTGTTCTTGGTGTAAACAGATCGAAACGACCAATTGTACGCTTCGGGAGGCCGTTTCTTCCTATTGACGACATTGGCTGTTTGGTGCACATTTTTCCGAGCCAGGGCGAGGGCAAGGGCGAGAGCGAGAGCGAGTTCGTTAATACTTGTGGAGAAGAACAAAAGCCAATCCGGAGATACTGTCTTGATGGCTACAGACATAACACTATAAACTCAAATTATAGAATGTTCGTCTGCTGAGACACGGCAGCGGGAGCGAGTTCGTCTTGGATACCATAGGTCTCCGAAGTTCCAGCAGTGTGTGTGTGTGTGTGTGTGTGTGTGTGTGTGTGTGTGTGTGTGTGTGTGTGTGTAGGTGTGCATCTAATCTCTGTGGTTGTCGGCCTGTGTGCAAGAGGCCTACAGGTTGCAGGCCTG
>JAOEHI010054142.1:0-14359 GCA_025447815.1 Percopsis transmontana | reverse complement strand
TTTCATCGGCAATTCCGCCTGTCTGTGTTCCTCGGGCTCGCGCTTACTCTCGCTCACTACGCACCGCTGTTACAGCATCATCCAAACCATCACTATAAAGAAAGAGGACAGCCCTCTAAACTTTGTCCCAACACGCCCCCCTCACCCAATGTCTCGGAAAAATTAAACACTGCAGTGCAACAAACACACGGAGAGGCAGTTTTTAGATTAAACCAAAAAGCCGAAGCTCCTCTACTTCCTACACTCGAGTGCCCCCTAGCCCTGCACCTGTACCCCGCACCTGTAACCAACCGAGCCCTAATGGCTCATCAGCTACATCTTGTTTTAGAACCAACAAATCCAAAGGGCATCATCCAAACCATCACTATAAATAAAGAGGACAGCCCTCTAAACGGGTCCTGGTCTGGTCTCCAGAGGGGTTCTGTCGACCATCGAAGGGGTCCAGCTGCCTCCTCGGGGTCCTGGGCTGGTGTCCAGAGGGTCCTGCCAACGCTAAGGCGGTGCGCCTTAGAGGGAGGGAGGGGGGGGGGGCGGGCGGGTACTCTCACGATTGGCATGCATGTCCTGTACCTCCCGGCTGCGCACCTGTGTGGGATGATTTGGATGATAACCATTTGCGAGCCAGTATTTAAGCCCCAGTATTTTTACTTGCATATAATGTACGAGTACGCTGTGTGTTTTGTTTTCATTAAAGTACGCTTTGTGAGTTTACTGCTCCCATACTTGCCTGTGTCTTCCTCCGGCTTGCACATACACTCGCCTATTATAGGAAATGCTGTAATAAGGGGAATTCAAATTATATAAAAAAGGCACACTCCCTAAAGAGCCCACTAGACAATATTTCAAACATTAACACAAACATTATTAGACACTATATTAGTCAGACAATGTACTAATTTATCAATTTCATGATGTAGTCTACTACTTGTGAATGCTTTCAAAACACTTTCCTGATCTAAAGTAAAAGCTGTACTACAGATGGGTACAGATAAGGGTCACACCAATGTAAATATTTATTAATTACTAAATTTTATTTAGAATCAACAGCAGAGAAGTCACCAAACATTACATCATTGGTCTTTTGTGTAATGGTAAAAATTTGACTTACAATTGCACCTTGAGGAACCCTTATTTGCTGAGCTTCATATCCAGTTTAAATAATGACAGATTATCAGAACCAGAAGTGTCCTAATTTCAGTGTCCCAGGGATTCAGAAATATTAAACAGATTTTAGTGGTCCATAGTGCCACAGGGCACAACACTATCTGACTCCTGAACTGCTGAATATCATCTGGAGTAAGAAGGGTATCAATGTTTTAAAAGAATCATGTGAAATCTAGCATCATAGGATATTTCCATTCAGTCTTGAGTGGACATCTGAGGCACATTTTTAGAAAAATCACATTTTCACTTACCCTAACCCTAACCATTACTTTTTGAAAGGCACTTTAGCACTATATTTCCACAGAAAGTCTTACGCTTGGAAGCAGTGCTTGAGTTCACAACCTTGCTTGTAATTGTCTTTCCAGGAAGCCACAACCTAACTAGTTGTTTGGGTTGAGGAGTGAGAGGCAGGAGAAGGGAAACTTTGCTAGGCAGTCGGTGTTGACAGTGACCTGCATGTCGCTAAATAAAGCCCTGCTGTTATCCCCACTGTTCCCCAGGTTTCTCTTCAGCTCCACCAGGCGCTGGAGGATTAGCTGTCGCTCTCGGCCCCTCACCAGACCCCTGAAGTACAGCACAGCAGCCAGATGCTTCGTACTGCAGAGGACATGAATAAACTATTATTTATGCAGAACAAACGCACTATACACAAACCATATAAACAATACCAAATAAACTTTTTTTTTGTTTTCTTATTATTATTCTGCCATGGGAGTCCCTAGATCCCATGGTCAGATTTGCATCATATTTGGCACATTCATAAAGGTCAACTGTTCATACACCAACTTATGGGTCAGTCCATCCATCCCTCTAGCGCCACCAAAAGGTCAAATTTGAGGTCACATAAAATCTCATCGGCGTTGTACCACACTGCTTTAACTGTGTTAGGAAAAACTTGGTTGCAAGGGTTACTGTTAGAAGTAGTAGAAAATTATGAGTTTCACACGAAAGATAATAAAAAAAATCAAATTACAAAGGACGTTAAGAGAGTCTTTAGATGTTTGGTCTCGAAAAGCATGGAATCTCTCAAACTTTGGTTTATAAGCAGGGTGCATATAACTGGTGTGCAGGTGCGCATGCGTGGTAAAAATAAACGAAGCGTTTTTGCGTACCAACATTTTTGGGGACACGTTTATTACTGGAGTAGGATTTTTTTCCATCTTTGGTAAGATAGCAGTCATGATGATAAGAGTGTTCATGAATTATTAGTTGTTAAATGTCTTTCTAGTTGACTTTTCCCCAAATTAGTAAAATATTAAATCCAGCGACAAGTTAATGTTAGCTTAAGTTACAACTAGCTTACATTATTTCTCAGGTTTTAGAATTTGCTATCATTTATCGAAATGTCCAAGAAGCAAACCACGTTAAGTAATTACTTTGGCGTTCAACCACCTACAAAGAAACGCCAGACTGAACCTGAAAATAAAAAACCTTTTCGCAGTCAGGAGGAAAGTGATGACGACAGCTTGTAGGATAAGTGCGCAGTGTAAAGTGTGAGCATCAAGAAACATCTTCAAGTGATCCCTTGAGAACCAGATAAAAAAAGTTATGTACACCCCTGTTTATAAGGCTTTCTGAAACAGGTAGGTTTTAGGGGGTTTCCTTCAACTAGTGCTGTTGGTCATTGTTTTGCTGCCTTTTGCGCACCTGTACATTGTGTTTTGTTTGGACCATTAAAATATGCTTTATGCGTTTCACAGCCTCCACATCTGCCTGCGTTTTCCCTCTGGCTCGCGCTTACTCTCACCACTCCAAAAACACATCGTCACATCCACATTTAAATGCAACATTACTTCCATCAATAAAGGGTATATTCCTACATCATAACACTACTGTGTGCCCTACTGCAACTGACCAATTCATTTTTAGGGTGTGGCCTGTTTTGCCTTAAAGAGTTCGGGAAAGGAAGGTCTGATTTTCACAAGACATGGTCACCCTATTCTGAGGCGGTTCCCTACATTTTGTAAAATTAAAACTAGGGGGCGCAATATCAGTTAAATTCACATTTTGGCCTACAACTGATAAATGATTTAGCCTATTTCTTTTTTCCCTAGCCCATGTCAAATAGATTACATGGGTCATCATTCATTTTCATCCATCTTGAATTTTCCTAAAAACTTTTACTAACTCCTCCTATACTGGTGCTCCAACTCTTGCCAAACTTGGTAGGAATTATATACAGACCATGCTAATAAAAAGTTGTTGAAAGAAAGTGGATTGGACAAACCATTTAGCTACTACAGGCCAATAAATGTTAAGGGTGTGGCCCATTTTAGTGAATGGAGCTTTATCTTGTGAAGGGATGTCTGATCTTCTCGAAACTTAAAACATATGTACAATGTTTGAGGACATAGCCAAGATTTCATGGCATTATGACACTAGAGGGCACTTTAACTGACAAAACTGCATTACCCCAATTAGACAAAATAAATGTTTTTTCCTGTGAATGGATGTTTTGCGTTCCTCCATACTGCCCATTACCTCTGTGCTGCTGATTGGGCTTAGCCCTTATATCACACAGAGAACACAAAGAGGCTCATTGTGGACAATAGGAAGACAGGCAGCAGACACACCCCCAGCCACATTAATGGGACGGAAGTGATGCGTGGGAGTCCACATCTCTGAGGATCTCTCCTGGTCCCTCAATACCTCCAGAGTAGTCAAGCAGTTGCAGCAGTGCCTTTATTTTCTGAGGAGGCTAAAGAAAACCCAAATGTCTCAGATCCAGTGCACCCTTGAGAGCATACTGACCAACTGCATCATGGTGTGGTATGGTGTGTGCTATGGTGTGGTTTCTCTGCTGCAGATAGGAAGGTACTGCAACGGGTGGTGAAAACCACCCAGCACATCACCAGTGCCCCCTCCCTGCCATTGCTAACCTCCAGCCTATGCAATGTCTGCGACAGACTCAAAGCATCACCAGGGACATCTCACACCATGGACTGTTTGCCCTTATCCCATCTGGGAGGCAACAGACCAGTAGGCTCAGAGAGTTCCTTTCACTCATCCATAGCCCTACTGAACTCCCACTCCCAGTGTTAACTCCTTCCCCCCACATACTCATGGACTGTTCCCCCACAACATCACACATTCCTCTACATTCATGGACTGTCTACTCTCACCATCATTACACTCCCCTTCATACTCATATTTAAATGTTGTTTTGTATAAACAACCATCGACCTCGGGACTCATTCCCCCTTGTCCTTATTTACACTTTCTGGTTAGACGCTAAACTGCATTTTGTTGTTCATGTACCTGTACTTGATAATAAGGTTTAATCTAATCTAATCTAATCTCGTTGCTTGGGAAGAGATTTAAGGAAGAGAAGCACATCAACACACAGGCTCTGGCCTATTAGGCATTTTGAAGGGCCAGAGCAATGGGCTTTCCTTTATAAACTAGATTTTGAATGCTGCATTTAGAACAATAATGAAGACTGCAATTTAAATAACAAGCAAAAGAAACCTATTTCTCAATATTATGTGTGTTTCTTTAGATTGAATGGGCTCTAATTATTAAATGGGCATTCCTATATAGTAAGCAGAAGTGGAATATAACCCTCAATCCAATACCCACTGAGCTACATAGGGAACAGAACCCGTAAGATGGTTAATGTTTACCTGATGTCTGGGTACTGCTGCACTAATGGTTGCAGGTGGTTTTTTATGTCATTCTTGTTCCTCACACCAATGATGCTACTCAGGTAATCTCCAATGGGGTGAAGCCACACATGGGGAGAATTCTACGATAAGAAATGAACACAGGGCACACAGATGGCAAGTTTTATGGCAGTTTATTTAACAATCTATTTGGTAGTTGACATAACCATTAATGTCAAGTGCCATAAGCCACATTTATTAACCCCTTAAGCAAAAAATGTCTAATAATCATGATAATAATCATGTAGTTGAGACAAGCAAATTTATCTAGTATGTTTAATAGTTCCATGGTTAAAGTCTTAGGTCCCACCTCAATGAGCACTTGTGATGTGGCAAAAACCTGGACAACATCAATGTAATTAATTAAATGGGAAAGATACTCACAGTACAGTTCCCTAAAGGTTCCGGCAACTTTTGAGGTAGTCTAGAGTTTGATTCTGCATTCTGGCCCTGACATTGGACATTCCTGTAAGTATACAAAGCCCTACCTGATCCTTAAAATGTGTCTCTTCTAAATGACATCTTAACCAAGATGGTATTCTCCACCGCCCCCTACCAAACTCAGTCATGCAGCGTGCATGACAATGGAGCGGTAGTCTTCTTTAAGCATTTGCATGATTTGATCCCCAACATCAGCGTGAGGACTTACTAGTTAGTTGTATTGACCTTGTTCTATATATCTATTACAGCTACGTAGTCCATTATCACTTTAATTAAACCTTTTATAAGCAACCCTTGGGACCAATTAAGAGGTCCTTTTACTTTTCACTGCATGGAAAACTAAATAAATGTCTGGCAGAAAGGCTTGGCAGGTCTGTCTGGATGGTATTACCATGTCCTGGAAAAGCTCCCGGAGTTTAGAGCACTGTTCACGGATCTTCCTTGCTGCTCTCTCATTCTTCCGGTTCTTGCAGGAGTAGTTGTTTTTCATGAGCTGGGAAACATATTCCTTCAGCACATGGTGGTGCAAATTGCTCACCAGGGTCTGTTGCTAAGGATGACAGGAAACCATCATAAGAAAATAACAGGAAATAATTTTGCAAACCATAATGCTGTTGTGGCATATACCCCTCAGCGCAGCTCATCTAAACCCCTTTAGCCTGTAGTGTCCTTCACTAGCCAGGAAATTTCCAGAGAGACATCCAAAAGTAAACAAGGATATCCCTTAAATAATAGATTGCTATTGCTACTGTGTTACCGTACCATGCTCTTTGGAATTTCCCAGAAGCCATCCATTCGAAAACATGACAAAATGCTGGATAGACTTTAATGTTATCTGGGAAGCTAGTCTGCTCTAATCAGCAGGCAGCTAATCATTTACTGAAGGTTCCTTCTTTAAAAAAATACTCATTGTGTTAGAATCCACCAGTAATGCTTGTTTAATGATAAAGATTTATTCAACAAAAGTTGGTATCTGAGGTGGGATTGGGACACCTGGAGTGTTAATAAAAAGTTAAAAAAAAAAAAAAAAAGTATTAACCATTTTGTTTAAAAAAAAATACCAACATTACCCACACAAAGTTGTGTTGATGCGGTATTTTTGTTATGTTGTCATTATTATATGCCCAGTGTGTGACTGACTAAATTCATGCACACGTGACATGTACATGGCTACATTTGTGCGAGTGCATGGATGTAGCGCTCAGGAGGGGTGGTTTTTGAGGGGGACATTTATATTCTGACCAGTTTGACCCAGATTTCGAAAATGTTACACACATGCACAGAAATAATAATATAGCTAAGCTTTCAAGTATTGTTCCATTTGGCCACATAATGTATGTATTTAATGTATTTAATTATTGTCCACCTTTTGTAAGCGACTGTGCTTGCAGGCTAGTTTAAAGATACCATGTATATATCGTTAGCATCCACCAACTATAATGTGGTGGGCATTAAGGTCTGTCTAGTTGCCTGCCCCTTACCTGTACACTGTGTGGGGTCATGAGGGCACAATGTTGGGAAAGTTCCATGGTTCGTTGGTAAAGTTGTTTAAAGTCATCGTCGTTGGTGAGCCACTTCCTGCTCAACATTCTCCTCAGATATGGCTGCAAAACACCACAGAACCAGTCTGAAACATCAAACTTTTACGATTATATGACGCTGATTAAATTAACTACATACAGTCTAGTGTCTATGGTGTTTACGCAGCACACAACTATTCGTATGATAAAATTATGTTTTAATATCTAACTTGTATTGGAACTGGTGTTCCCAGGCTGCAGTGAAACCAACAGCATCTTAAGTGATTTCTGAATAAACAGGGATTTTTTAAAAGGTCTGCTGAAAGGCTGTTGCTGAAAATGCTGCTGCTTTTTGTGACCTGAGTGGCCAAGTAATTATATGCAATCTGTATTTTTAACTTGTTAAATAAATTATAATATAATAATAATATATAAACCTGTCAATTAAACTACATTTTACTACTGCTGCACCCACACAAATTTTATTTTTTTGATCTTTCTTTGATGAAACAGTCAAAATCACAAATAATCCTAATAATCACAATTTACATGCTATATGTAAAAATAACACTGAAAATAAATAATAATGCATAACACAAACTCATTGGCCTCAGCATTGAACTTTAATAGAGACCTGGACATAGCTCTTATACTGGTCTTCCAGGTTTTCACCCAGTCTGACCAGCAGCCAGTTAACCTCTTTGTTGAACTGGTCCACCTGAGGCGGACATCTGTCCTTGTAGCCCTCCATGTGCTGCCTGATGAACAAGGAAGGAATGGACAAGTTTGGGAATGTTGTTTTGCACACATAACACACCCTGACTCAAGCACAAGTATTTTTTCCTAGTAACATTTCCACAAAAAATTATATAATTTTTTTGTTGAAGTGTAGCGTTTTTAAATAATAATGTCTATCATAAATACAATTAATAATAATATTGAATATTACTATATTAATAATTACTACACCAAATGTATTTTGTATCATTACAGCTGTACTAGTCTTTTTTCTACATCAATAAGCCATTAATTGTGGATCTAACCCTTAAGATCTACAGCATGATTTCACATAAACCACGTGACCTGCGATGCAAAACAATTTTCTAAGGCTGGCTGCCACATGTTAACATAAGCAGACTTGGGCAGACACGGGCACTGGGCAGACACGCCCAGCAGCCTAAATACAAATACCAGTTTCCAGGAAACCATAGCGCTGGTGACTTACTCTAAAGCCTTGAAGCTGTTGATGTATGTTATTTGATATTCAGCCCAAAGTAATGGGGGAACAGCTGCGCAGCTGCAGCAGCGTCTAAACTCGGTCTCAAAGCTGCAGGGTGATTAGAGGACAGAACACAGTATTTAAACAGAAATGTGATAGAAACAGAGGGCAGGTGTCTAGTGGTAAGGGTCCAGGCTGTGAGGGGTGAATAATTCACACACATACATAACCTTATGATTTTTGGGTGTATTACTACTTAAAATAGTACTCACTGTCACTTTAAATAAAAACGTTTGCTACTGTAGATTGGCCTCCAGACAGTTGGAGTGTACAGTACACATTTATGTGACACCCACACTTAACACATCGATATTCACTATCACTATCACATTGGTGTGATAATAAAACATCAAATACTGTAGCTTAGTAAAGCTTAGTATGTCCTTGTTGATAAAGATGCTATATTTTAGATGGTTGATGGATTTAAATGGTGTTTTGGCACAGAACTAAGGCAGCATGATTCAGTTAAAAATGCAGTGGTCATACACTTAAAGGGGAAATATTCTGTTATTTCTCATGAAGGAAATAGACACAATGATGTGGTTATTGCCAAAAAAGGGGAATAACTTTATTGTTAACTTCCTTCTCTGGCAAGTCAAGTCAAGTTTATCTGGTCCATTTATAGCGAGGGCCTTATCAACCACGCTGAATGTTGGGAATAAACAACGCCACCCAATATAAATCCCTTTCATGGATCTATTTCAAGACATTATTTAGCCTACTAGCAGATTCTGACACTGATAAGGAACACTTAGGGCCGGATTTACTAACATCTCAAATAATGAGTACTAAATTGTGTGTGGATTCTAAAATATTGCATGTTTAATTTTAGAACGTGATACGAGTGATCTACTAAGAATTATTGCGTAAATGGCAACAGGTGCAAACACCATGGAGGCGGCAGCATTTAAATGAGGATTTAATGGTTTCCGCCATTGTTTTATTCAGTGCATCCCGAGTACGTGGACATTTTATGTACGGAATACAATGTACATCCTGTGTAAAATTGCTTGGGACAGCACTGAAAATATGCTTTGGGAAATTGCAGCAGAAAAAGCTACAGGACGCTGAAATGACCCAAGATGCAAGGAAATGCAGAGTTGCAAGAAGTTTCGGCATGGCAGGTATTGCATGACTCCTTGTAACTGACTCCAAATGATTTATTAGCTCAGCCAACAGCTCCAATATTGCATGGCTGGAGAGGCTAAATGTACGCATTATGTTTCCCTCAGTCATGTCAAAAAATATTGACACGAATGTGAAAAAAACCTTTCTCTACGTCTTCTTTCATTACGCCTGTTTCTCCTTCTTGCAATGATAACAGCAGCAACTTTCTGAGCAACCATCCCTGTAGCCAGCTATTAAGTCACAGAGGTCCGGACCTCTGTAATTTTTTTAAAGCTAAAAATAAAATTCGAAGCTTATTACAATTGCAATAAAAAAAGAGTGCATGCTCAATTCATTTTATACTTGTGAGGGCGCAAGCAAAGGTGCAACCACTTGCATCAACATTTCCAGCAATTGGAATTTACGCACGTAGCAGGCAGCACTGCATCAGGCAGCACTGCATCAGGTGTCTTGTGTGTGAACTGGCAGGCAGCAAACCATTATTTAAGATAAAAACAATGATCGTTATGCCATTATCTGTGAGAAACGTTCAAAAGAGTAACCTGGTACAGCATCTGTAGTAAAGGCAATTGTATGAAACATACTCTGGCCATGATGAAGGCTAGGCTATTTCTTTCATATAAGACCAAGCTAACATTTCACACAATGCCACTGATTATAAAACAGCTTTGGATGACGGTATCAATAATAGTAGCCTAGTAGGCCAACCGTTTGTTTGAATGTGTAGTGATGACTAAACTGAAACCCCCTATTTTTCAAACACTGGCGACGGCCCTGTGCATAACACTTGACGGTTTGCACCTTCCTTTCAAATGTATTAAATATAGATGCTGTCGCTATAAGCTGAAATTGCGTTCAGGCTTAACAGATCCCATTGCGTGTAGTAAATTATTTGTAAAAAGTATTTGCATGTTCCCCTCCCATTATTTTGCACATTAAAACTGAAACCCCCAAATTCCATATTCATTAAGGCAAACGTAGTAAAAGAAATGAACAACACTTTTGAAAGACGTCATCCTCCGTGCACAGTAGATCAGCTCACATGTTAATTTGCTATATATCAAGTTTGATATCAAGTTTGCACACGATTTTACGCATGCAAACCTTTAGTAAATCCGGCCCATAGGGTCCTATTCTTTTTTTATTATAACTGTTTTTCTGTTTTCTGTTTTAATAACCCATGGAGACAGTAATGGATTATTCCTTCTAATGAAATGCTCTATAATCACTCTATCAGCTCTATGTTGTGAAATATTAGCGCTGTTAGTAATACTAACAATAATAATAACACAACTAATAATTATTCTGTTCATTGGTAAAAGTTCCTCCCTTCTAAAAAATATCTAAAATCAAATGGAGATTGTGTACCTTCTTCACTTTACCCTGTCTCCAAATAGGATACTTTGGATGAATTTGGATGAACAACCTCAAGGACAATCTATTTATCGAATTAATATACTGTTTTATATCAAGTATATATGATACTATATTATCAACTAAATTAAAAACATTTTGTAATGTTTGGAAAGCTGCTGCTTGGCCAGCTCTCGATTGATAAAGAGATTCCTATACTCATAACAAGTAAATAATGGTTAACCAATCTAGTTTACCTAGATTACAGTATGTTGTGTTACTGTAATTAGAGTAAGATGGGCCTGTTTTCTGTTTAAGACTGTTATTTGTTTATATTGTGTTGATTTGCAGTGTTAACAATACAATACCTCTTAAGAAACATTTGTAACTCTTCAAGACAGGAACAGGCTACTTTCATTCCCAGCTGTGCATCAATGTTCATGGCATGCTTAAAATTACTCTCAACCATCTGTGGGAAGAATGCAGGCTATTTTAGCTCCATGCTGCCCCTGTGTGGCCATTTAGACAGCTAGATAGACATAGAAATTACCTTCCAGATGTCCATGTGAATGTGAGAGTCAAGAATGCCCTCATCCCTTACTGGGGACTCTCTCACTCTCCACACCTCCTCATTCTCAAGTCCTATGATTCGGTCCAACTCAGACCTCATGACCTCCTGAAAAGCATATGGTGGTTGGGGGACAGGGATCCCAGAGAAACCAAGTCCTGTTTTCAGTAATGGAAGGCGGACAGGATAGTCTAGTGGTCTAGATGTTGGACTCCCAGCCAGAAGTTTGAGGGTTCAAGCCCCAGAGTTGGCCTACCTGTAAGGAATCCATGAGCAAGATGCCTAACCCCTACCTGCTCCATGTAAGCATCTGCCTAATTGGAACAATTTATGCCAAACATTTGTATTGCATTGAATGAATATTATTAGGCCCCCTATCGTAAAGTTCAAGTTTTTTCAGTTGTGTTGCTGAAGGGACATAACTAATTTTTAAATTGGTTGTTTAGCCAAAATGTATCTCTGAAAACACAGCAGTCAAATTTGGCCTAATTTAGCAGAAGGCATCTTGCTTAGGGATGCTTACAGGTAGGCCAGGCATGCTGGGGATCAAAACTCCTTGGCACTCCTCTCTATTCCGCCCCACTGTACCAAGCTCCCATTCTCACACTGTTTTCTACACTGTAAAAAAAAATTTAATCTGTAATCTGTAATTTTATTTTTTCCTGTATTTTTGAAATACATGAAAATACTAATACAATTACAAAGATATGTAAATTTACATGTCTAATGTAAAATAACATGTAAAACCTGTAGCTGTGAATAACCATAACATTTCTCTTTTTTAAAAGGAAACAGATTTTTTTCACATAAAATTACTTAAAATATATTTGCAAATTAACTACAAAAGATAAAACTACAATTTGTCTTGTGTATATGTATATGTGTAGTCCACTGGTAGTGTACATGTGAGGTAATTCCAAGTCTAATTAAAGTACAGTCAAAGGTATATTTCAAGTATAAAAAATAATGACTAATTAGAAACCTTTGATATGAAAAATTACAAGTACGATGTTAATTTCACTTCAAAGAAAACTTACAAGTATACTTGCAGTATAAAAACTATTAAACTAGTAGTTTACTGAGAGTATACTGAAGCCTGTTGGGGGTGGATTAGCGGGATTTCCCAGCATGCCGCAAGCCTCGGCATTGACTGTTGTTTAGCCCCAATTCGTTATTGTTTAGTTTATGCTCTCTTTTTGTGTCTATTAGCAGTGTATACACACTGACCCAATTGTTGTGTGCCTAGTTGTGGGGACCCAGCAAATCATACTGTATTGTTGGAACCTTCGATCTACTGCACCTCACCTGAACCTGCCTGCAATACTGTCCTTTGAGCTGCTCCAGGGAGGCCTCATCTAGAGGAAGGGAGGGGCTTTCAGCCTCCATCTCTGGCCGCAAAGACGCACTTCCCATGATTCTCTCACTGTCAGGGAGGAAGTGACACCACATTTTAAAACATGTTGTGGCACACTTGATGCCACCCAAAAAATGCAGAAAGCATTCAATTCAAATTCTTAAAATATCCGTACAGATTCATGTCCCTACTGGTTGCAACTGCATATTTATTTCTAGAACAATTCATAAGTTAAAGGGACACTTCTCGATTTGTGTCCTCTTGTGGTTTCCCCAGTGCTAAAATTATGTTGTTTTGGTTTGAAACTGAAAAAGAGTAGCGTGCATTCCTCTCTACCCCTCCACCTAAACAGCTGTTTTACAAACAAAAAATGTAGAGTTCTGGGGTTGCTATAACACAAATGAGGAGTGTACTTTATATTGATTGATTAATCAACCAATCGGTGCATGGATTGAAGAATCACCTGGATCAGTGGTTTTCAAATTTATTGAGCTACAGTTTTAAGTTGACTATCCTGCCCACTAGGATCTATCTTATAAGTAAGATTTTCACGTCAGTATAGCAGTTTAACTTTGAATTCCCTTTGTTCTGTTTGTTGCCCTGTAAAACTGTCAAATTTACTTTCTATAACTTTTTTTTGGTCTTCCTATCATGTCTTCAGACTAACCTCTGGTAGCGGTTGATGATCCAGTCCAACAGAGCGTAGAAATCCTTCAGTTCTGTCACCTGCTGTAGGAGGGTCTTCAGGTGGTGACTCACAGCAGTGTGGTAGCTTCTCACATAGGTGCTGAAAACAGCAAAGCTTGGAGGGTAAGACCACCTGATATCTTTCTTCACAATCTCCAGATCCTCCACGATGGCCTTCCCCAGCAGGCCCAGGTGGACCGCCAGCCAGGAGGGTTCCCGTATATCCAGGGGTATGCTGTCCAGCTTGGCTCGCACTCCCTCAGCCACCGCCTCCCGCCACACCTCCCCCCACTTGCCTGCCCCGGGCTCGGCCGCCCTCTTCTCCTCCTCCTGGATGATGTGGGCCACATGCCGCAGGAGGCCGTTGTTTCTGGAGGGAAGGGTGATGGAGTCGCACACTATGGCCCTGACCTTCTCCCGTAGGTCTTTGTAGAGGAGGCTAAGATCCTTCTCCTTCTTGACCAATTCCAAGGGTGAGGCCTCCTTGCCACACTGCTCCTGCTCCTGCTGAAACTCTGAACGCAAGGCCAGGAGGTTCAGGTAGGCCTCCTCCAGCACCTCCATCTCGATGAGCTTACTGATCTGCATCACTGGGAAGGAGCAGAGAGTTTAGGTTGTTATGGTGACATCTGCATTTACAGAATGGCCAAAGTGGGCACTATATGTTATTCAATTTTATGGGGCATCACAACTCTATTGCATTTCTGCAATAGAGTTGTGATAGAGTCTCAAAACGTAGTTACTGTGTCAGTAAATTAGCCAATGCCATCAAAATGAAAAAAAATTGTGTCATCGTGTGAGCCTTACTGGTCAAAATGCTATGTTTACGTACATATTACTACATTTTCACTATGGCAGTCAACCCTGGAAATGTTTCTTATACAGATTTCAGTTTTGTTCTACTTTATTTGTTGACACTGACTGCTTACTGCACTATACAAGAATGTCAGTTTTGTCTAGCTGAATGCTATTATGTATCACACTGAGCTTTTTAGATACCGATTTCAACAGTGTGGGAAAAGACAATACTGTAGTACACAGAAAATGGATATGCACATTTGTATGGTGCTGCACCAACGACCAGCACCAACAGGTGCTGGTCATATAATTAGAATATCATCCAAAAGATTTATTTCAGTAATTCCATTCAAAAAGTGAAACTTGGATATTATATTCATTCATTACACACAGACTGATATATTT
>JAOEHI010054141.1:0-14361 GCA_025447815.1 Percopsis transmontana | reverse complement strand
CACACACACACACACACACACACACACACACACACACACACACACACACACACACACACACACACACACACCTGCAGCAACTCTTCATTTTGAGAGCAAACATGCAGCGTTATTTTGAGTACTTTATATTATTGTTAACATTAAATCAGCAAATACTTTACTGGGTAAAGTTTTTGTTTTGCTGGCAATTATTCAGCCACCTAGTGGTAGAACCCTCTTCCAACATTATCAAGTATTGACTACAGCAGGAATTTTATCATTTTTTTTTTCTTTGCTAACAGACATAAATGTAAGAACAGCTCAAATATAAACAGACAATAGGATTATTCAAGAAACTATGAAGGCTACAGGCATAACTGGGGGGAGATTTTCACACCAGTAAAACTACAGTATATCAATCTTAATCAGAAAGCACATTGTGCTTTTTTCATATTGCCCTGTTTTTTTGTTTTTTTGGGAAATAAATCTCTCGATTAATAGTTACACAACAATTCCCCGTGAAGAACATTACCCTCGGTTATACCACCATTTGACGGACATATTGATGATGCACTACTTGGTAAGTCTTCAACATAACATTTCCATTGCTCTTGTTATTATTACTCTCTCTCCCTTACTCTGGTGAACATGTCTCCACAATTCAATTCTCCATGAGGGAGCGCTGTAGAGCCTCCTGAATCATTGTGTGCTCGTCTGTGGAGTAATCCTGATGAAAGATGGGTAGGGTTAGCACAGTACTGGCCGTTTCACTCAATTAATTTAACCCTATAGGGACTTAACTTACAACAAAGGTATCATAGGAAAAAGTGTGCCTGATCTTCAGGTGCTGAAAAAAGTCAGCACTCCTGTAGTTCGGGTCTCCCCAAGGCATCGAGGCACAGATAGGGCATACCTAGACAGAGGTAAAGAAATATTTCAAAGCAATTCTCAGCAACTTGCTAACAAAATAATTCCTTAATAATAATAATAATAATAAAGACGGCACCCCCCATTCTCATCAATGGGACTGAGGTGGAGCGTGTCACCAGCTTCCAAGTTTCTGGGTGTCCACGTCTCTAAGGACCTCTCTTGGACCCTCAACACCTCTACCCTGATCAAGAAGGCTCACCAGCATCTCTTCTTTCCGAGAAGGCTCGAGAAGGACCACCTGTCTCCTCAGAGCCTGGTGAACTTCTACCGCTGCACCATCGAGAGCATTCTCACCAACTGTGCCACAGTGTGGTATGGCAACTGCTCTGCCTACGACCGAAAAGCACTGCAGAGGGTGGTGAAAACTGCCCAGCGCATCATCGGTTCCTCCCTCTCCTCCATGCTTGCGTAAGGCGCGCAGCAACAACAAAGACTGTTCTCACCCCAACCACAGACTGTTCACCCCACTCCGCTCCGGAAGGCGTTACAGGTCTCTCCGCACCCGAACCAGCAGGTTTAGAGGAAGCTTCTTTCCTGCGGCTGTCACCCTACTGAACTCTAGCTACACTAAGCCCTCAACCCCCCTATCCCACCCATAGTGTTATATTTATTTACCTACTTACAATGTACATACTGTAACTACACTTATGCATAGCCATATTATACTGCTCTACATACTATTCATCCTGTATATACACTTTTCCTACTACTCTTATAATGGTACTGTTACCACACTGTACATATCTGTCTATATGGATTGTACTGAATATCCATATTTATTCTGTTTATTCTCTTATAACAAAACACTGCATATATCTATATTATTCTTACCACTATTATAAAGTTGCTGCTACTACATTGAACATATCTGTAATGTTACATATTTATTCTGCTTAATGTATATCACATTGCACTTTTCTGCTTTTTTGCACTACTGGTTGGACGCAAACTGCATTTCGTTGTCTTTGTACTCTGCACAACGACAATAAAGTTGAATCTCATCTAATCTAATCTAATAAAAGTACTTGGTACTTTTTGCTAGGGGAAAAATGATGCAAGCATGCTAGGATCATCATACTGAGTTGATCCTTACCACTTGGCGCGTGTCTCGAGCATGCTGGCTAGTGCAGTGTTCGACCAGGCCATCCTGATCCAGGTTCTGGCAGTTGCAGTATGGACAAGTGAAGGTGTAACGATTTGGCACTGGACTAAAGGAATGAAGTGACAACACAATAGTTTTACAGACATACAGTAAGTGTACAAAGGCTAAGCCTCATTTCAAAGAAATCCTAAGTATGTGTGTAAATTATAAAACACACAAATCAATTTATTTTATTTCTATCCATGTGCATATGTAGATAAATCCAACCAATTGAGAATTATTAATAACAAAAAAAGTTGCTCTATAGTTATTGCAAATAAGGCTGCCTGACTGGTCCTAATCTTTTTTTTTTTTCTAATAATCTAAAATATCAATTTAGGATAGTTTGGTAAAGGTTTGGGGACTTGTAGTCCTTTCCAAAGTCAAAATTGACATGTAAACAAGCAACAAACTACAACCCCCAAGTAAAAGGCTCATCTTTGATGAAAACAAAACTGAAACCGGGTTTGGCACAGTTGCTTGGATTTTTGCTATATGTTCACGTGTAAGCAAAACACATATTTCAGTTAATAATGAATGTTTAGACAAAGAACCCTATTTAATGGCCTATTTCATCAATATAAATCAAGTACTTGAGATAAGAAAACTGTAGTATTCACACACAGTCTAAAATTCTCATTGTTTTCCACATGGAAAGAAACTCCTGTATTTTAAGAATATTGGTTCATATGCTATTAAATAAATGATGCCCATTATGCACAGTATTTGGACATATGGGTAACTGTTATTTAGCCTTAAACTGAAGTGCTCTCAACAACTGTGTTATAACTACTGTAGTGTTGTGAACCTTATAGTTTACCTGATGATGGCAGGCTGGCTCTGAGCAGTGGTTCTCACTCCCTCCTCAATGTATTCCTGATACTTAGAACAGGCCGCTGTGTGGCTTCTCATCTGGGCAAGGCCCACCTGACAGAACATTGGTAAGAATTAAACCTCAACACCATCTCCTTGAGGTAATTGTAAATGTATTCAATACATATAGCGATATTTGTTTCTGTAATACAAGTCTTATGTTTTGCTTTCTCGTCGTAGTGCTTTTATCATCAAAACTTAATTCCAAAAGGTTTGGTCGGCACCTAAAGCTGTAGTGTTGTGATAGTAGTATTTTAAACCTCCTGTTATTAGCAGGGTATTTCTATGTGCTGTACACGTCTATAATACCTAATACCTTAGTGTTTTGCCTCCTGTCATCATAAAATCCCTCCCTGCAATGCTATATTTTTGGCACACGTACACGTGCACACCCACGTCCTGTTGTTGAGCGTGTGGTGGTTCGTGAATTTATCTGGACACAGAAATTCACTGTACCTGAACACCACATCCTTTGCAACCCGCCACAGATGAGTGAATTAGGGCCTCCAGGTCAGTTGCTTTGGCCCAGTGGCCCAGCACTGCACGACACACAGCGCACACAGGCTTCTGGGGCCGCAGACACTCCTGCAGGCAACTCTGACAAAACCTATAAATAGATAGGCAAATACACTAATATAATTGATCAGCAAGTCTTTTAATTTGTCCGCACTTTATCAGGAAGGGCAGTGCACCCACAGTAGACCCCCTGCCCATTATATATAGTATAGCTACTGTCTGATAGTTAAAAAATAAAAATAAACAATAACCGATGTAACAGTAATCCCTGTGGTATGGCCTGGTATGTCAGATTCATTTTATTCGAATCCATTTCCTGAACCTCATATGGAAGGTAGCCGTCTGTGTTGGGACTTGTAGTCTTTTACAAAATTAAAGGGAGCAAATGCAATAGCGCATTAAACTACAACTCCCAAGTAAAGGACCTTCTTTGATGTAAACAAAACTGAAACTGATTTGACACGGTTACGTTGATTTTGCTAAATATTCAAGTAAGAAAAACACATATTTCAGTTTATAACCATATTTAAGTATACACACGACCTGCACTGTTTCCTTCCGGGGCATGACAAGTCTAAAATCAAGCTTATTTACAGTTTACCACGTACAGAGGCATCGCTGATGATGGATGTGTGTTAATGATAAGATTACCATCGAAAAAAGCTAATACTCACGTATGCCCACATTGTGTTGTTACAGGACTGTCGAATATTTCGAGACAAACGGGACAGACGAATTCTGTAACATCTCTGCCTCCATCAGGGACATTTTTCTTTTGCTGTGCAGAGCTAAAGCTCCCAAGCATCGCCATTTCTTTTCTTCGAGTGTGTGAAACCCCCACCGATGCAATGGATGGTAACTGACGTCACTGTTTTTCTGTCTTTCTTTTATTATCCATGAGGGTGGAGTTTACCTCATAAAACAGATTTACATTTCTTTACAGTTTCACTGCAGTCGAGTGTAATATAAGGTAACTGGTATTTGTAGTTTCTTATTTATATAACAATAACAATTCTCATTCTAGACAGATTTCCTTATATGCCTAGAGATTATTTTCCAAAGCGATGTGACCTAAGGCGAAGGTAAAGGAGATCCCCTGGTTTCGTGAAGAGAAATGTGGTCCATATTTGCCCAGCCCGTATGGACCCTCGGTCCATTCTGTGGTAATGCACGTGGGCCAGTTGATGCTGATGAACTGTCAGAATTGTTCGCATGCGCGATGTACCGATGAGAATGTTCAATAGCGAAAAAGGAGTCGCTAGCCTCTGCTAGCAGTGCTAAGGTAAGGCGGGTTGTTTGTTCGATTTCTGCCCACAAAACCTAGTCTTTTCTAAGCTCGCATCTAATTAAGCCTAACAGAGCCATCATTATGTACAGTCTCAGTATATGCGGAGTCTGCTCCAAATGTCTAGGGTTTCATCTGTGGACCGCCTTGTTAAGCTAATTCAAACGTTAGCTACTAGCTAGCCAGCTGCGTAGAAATGGGCGTTCACTGCTTCTTCAGTTGGGTGCTGTAGATGTGTCCAGCACTTCTATCTAATCATAATGAAGAATACTACAATGTCCTTATACAGCAATAAATGTCATTGCGTGTTAAGTCCGGCTTGGATCAGTTGGTGATGCGTCTTAGTAGAGCAAGCAATTGCTATGGTATGTTGCCTGTTAGCAAACCCTAGCCAACAGATGCTTCCAGTTTTTATATGAGAGTCAATATGAGAAGCCAGATAGTTTGCGGTTCTATGTGCCTAACGGTAACCTGTTGTTGTTAGTCATAAATTGTAGACCCAAACCTATGGTTTGCACACACATTTAGTTCGCTAGCTAGCTGACGCAAATGACAAATGATCATAGGATATTTGTACAATTATTAACAAGATATGCGTGCCTAGTTATTTCAAGTGTGAATGGTGTCAGTCTGGCGAATGCCTGTAGCTATATACTTTACTAACGGTATGCATTTAATAATTTAGCTTACACGTCTTAATTGTTATACAGCATCCCTTTTGATGGTGCTCCTGGATAGTGCAGGCGTAGTGATGAGGATGTGACGTTATGCTGTGTTGGCTTTTAGAACAGACATGCATTCTTTAAAATACCATTTGTAAAATCGGTCCAAATGACAGTAGGCACATGACCTGGTTGTCATTTCTGCCATTAAGACAGATACATGTATACTACACATTTCTATCTGTCATTGCAGCTTGGAATCGCACACCATCTCCAATGTGTTGAATGACCGTGAACTCCCAACATTTAATACTGCTTGATAGCCGAGGCAGAATTTCTACATGCAGCTGGAATAACAAAGAGTCAAGTAATACATACACTTGACCTCATCACACACAACATAGGCCTTTATGCCTGGAGAACAAGTGCAAGCTTTGAGCCAATCAACAAGCCAGAGATGCCCATAAGAAGGCCTCCCTACAGGCTGCAGCTGAGCCACTCCAATTAAATGCAGCAAGCAGTTCAATTACGTCTTGTTCGGAAGAGGATGTGTTGCTGATTGGACTTGGAGACCCTCTCTCCGCCTCTTCTCCCAAAAGAGTTTGTGTGCACCAGTGTGTATTATGGCTTAAGAGAATGGTGTTTGAATGCTATGTCGTGTTGCAAGGAATGCTAAAGGAGGTGAGGCTCTCTGAGGAAGGTATCACAAGTGACTGGTAATGGACGCCAAGCTAAAAGAAGACTTGTTCCGGAGGTATGTGGTAGCCCTGGAGAAACGTCTTGAGGAAGGAGGGGGAAATGTAGGGACAGGACCTGTGCCAGAGGCTGGCAGAAGCAGACACAAAGACGGTGAGGCCCTACTCTCCACAGCCACAGCTCTGCTAGGGGCCTACCAGCCAGACCCTGGCCAGCGTTTCCGCATGGTGCGTTTCTATGAGGTGGTGGAGAACTCGCTCCGCTGCCAGAGAGGAGGTAACCTCAAGGGGTTGGAGAGGGCTTTTCACACCCTGGAGACCATCTGCACTAACCTTCTGCTCTTCCCCTGGAAGAAGGAGTTCAGATGTATAAAAGTGGGTTCACGTTCTATCACTTTTTAGTAATGGGAAGATTCTGATGGCTACTAAAATCATTTCAAGGTTAAATATTTATTTATAACACGGGCAGTAGAAGACCCATTGAGAATTGTGTCCCAGTTATCAGCATTCATGGGGATTCATTCACTAATATTATAGTGATTCAAGTAAATTAACTTACTACAAAGCACCTCAGTTAAATGCACTTCATCACAACTCTACAAGACTGTATTATAATAGTATTTTTACTGCATCAGTTTCACAGAAAAATAGAAAAATAAAACTATATCAAGTCAGCATTAGTGAAATAAGAAATTATGCTGTATGAAAATAATACTGTTAAATCTGTGCCTATAGCACTACCTTTTTAAAATGTCAGCTGGACATATTTGCTAATGAACTCTTATTTCTTTCTCTATCTCTATGTCAGACCTTCACAGGCCCGTATGTGTACCATCTGCAGTCAGCCATCTCTGATGCTGAGCTTCGATCTCTCATGCGCACCATCGGCTACTCCCGTGACCACGAATCGCAGTACCAACTGCGGGAGTACCCCGTGGGCGCCAACCACCTCCGCCAGCTGGCCTTTGAGCTCTTCCTGGCCCAAGCAGAATGTTGTCTCCTGGGGGAGGTAGTGGCTTTGGCCCGTGGCTCAGCCTCAGAGCTGGAGGCACTGGAGCTGCGCAGAGGCTGCAGGGATGACGCGGCCGGCTGTGCTGAGGCACTCCGCCGTCGAGACAGCCTCGGGGCCGATATGGGTCGGCTGTCGGTGAGGCCGCTCGATATAGAGAGGCCTCACCCTCACCACCTGAGGAGGGGCAGTCGGCCGTCAAAGTCTGTGGATGTCACCGACGGGGCCGGCCACTGGCACGCTGCTGCAGTCAACAAGCCCGTCCTCAAGGCCTCCCTCAGTCTCAGGAAGGAGCCACTGTTTGTGGATGCGGAGGAGGATATGAAGGATGAGATCCTCAGGCCCAGTACCTCTGCATCTCTGTTCTCTGTGGCTGCTCCGCCTTCCTACAGCCCCATTGCCGACTTCTTCCCTATCCAGTCACCTCCTCCAGCCGACGCATACTCCTCCTACCACCTGTCGTCTTTGGATGAGATTGACCTGTACACAGAGCGGGGGGTGGTGGGCATGGGAGGACGGCAGACCCCCTCTCGGCCTCCCTCCCGAGAGCCCCGGGAGGCCAGGGACGGGTGGCTGCTGAAGGCCCACGGCAGTGTGAAGTGTCAGGGCTGTGGGCTGGGCTGCTCCACTATGGCCTCCTGCCAGAGGTGCGACATGATCCTCTGCTCGGCCTGCCACGACGTGGACCCCTCCCCCTGCTGTGGCCTGCAGGACTACCACTCCAAGTCTCCACGGCCCCTCGACGGCTATATCCCCGTGAAGGAGAAGCTGTCCGTCTACTCCAGTACACAGTCCCACCTCCACCCCCTCACGCTGACCCACTCCCACATGTCCCACCCTCAGATGGCGGAGAAGCCCCTCATGTCCACCAAGCTGTTTCCGAGCAAGTCCGTTGCCATGGCGGCACCCATGGGCGGCAGTAGTGAGCGAGGAGGCGCGGGGGGGTCGCGGTGCGGCTTCTGCAACAAGCCCGGTGCGACACACACCTGCGTGAACTGCTCTAAAGTGTCGTGTGACTCGTGCATGGGCCTGTATGCCAAGGACGTTTGCACACGGAAAACCCCCCAGCACAGTTTTGTGCCCAACCATCAGCTCAACTTCAAATCCAGCACCATATCCCACCTGGTGTACCGATGATCCAACAGCAGTGGAAAATCTTTCTCTCTTTGCCCCATTGGATCTTGACCGTAGTCTTGCACTCGCTCTAGCTCTATTCCCTCCTTACTAAACAACTTCTCAGCTGCTTTCCTCTAATCGGATCCAGTTTTATCTTCCCGTGTACCTTGTACTATTTTACTGTCAGATCTAGGGCCCTGGAATGCAGACGCCACAGAGAATTGTATTTTCCACCCATCTTTCTGCCTTGTACAAGTTCAGGCCTGTTATCGATCTCCTTTCTTTTTTTACTTTGCTACCTGCTCTCGACTAGTCATGTGATGTTGTAGCGCTTCCCGATCCCTCAAAATGTGCCCTCGAAGGCCTACCGACGAGAAGATTCGGATTCGTTCTTGTTTGAACGAATCGAAGTCCGTCCAAATGAACAAACAGAAAATACTTTGCTTAACTTTTCAGCTAAGAATTCCTCTAAAATATATACAGTATATATCTATTTGTGTGTGTGTGTGTGTGTGTGTGTGTGTGTATGCGTGCGTGTGTGCGTGTGCGTAAATTGAGAAAGAAGATCTCTAATGTTGCATTGAAAAGGTGAGAAAGGAGATCTTTTTAAACTTGAAAAAAATGAGGGTCGAAGGGACAAAACTGTACACTGGAAGTCAATACTATATATTTTTAATCTCTTCTCTAGAACAACGTGAGACTGTTAAATGGACATGAGGAATTTTGATTTTTGAGTATTCAGGCTCAATGTCTGTGCGACGTGGGTGAGTTTATATTGGGACAAATTATGACAAGTAAAATGCCATATAGTCTATTTAAAATAAAATGCCTTGTAAATTAACCCTTAAATGTTCCTGGTTCTATATCTGAGGTTTAAATGCTGCTGTTGACTGCTGTGGACATTGGAGAAGTGCAGTGTTAACGTTTCACTGGTAAATAACCTGATTAGTCTCAAGACCCTGCACCCTTGCTCTAAATGCCTTTACATCTTCCATCTATGATTATACAGTATACTAGCCCACCTCGCGCAGTAATCACTTATCCAGTCCAGTCTGCTACATATGGCCACAAACTATCAACCTATTTGCTTCGGTTATTTGTACTCCTGCACTAATCGGTTAGTTTTAGGCCTGGGTGGCTTTAAGGCTTGTGCTCTGACATAATTTGTCTGTCTACCTCAAATGGCCTCATCATAATATTCCCTTTTCAAATGTATGCTTTTCAAACTAGCCATGGAAAACTATAATTAGGCCTATCTGTTACACCTTTACATCTTGTATCCAGCAGCTAAACAAAATAATAGTATCTTCTGAAAATTTGATGTAGTCACAACTATGGATTAGCAGAATTATTATCATCTAAAAATCATCAGAAAAGATGAAAACAATATGATTTATAAATAGGTGCACTTCTTTTTGTAGATGACAGTAAGTCATATTTTGTAACTTACATTCCCTACATTTGATTTTTTTTAAACCTTAAGTTTATTGGGATAACACTAACATGTTGATGCGCTGAGTTTATAGTTTCCATATTTTTGTATATTTTATTTATAGTCAAGCACATTCCATGGTAATTTAACAAATGTTGATTCTGATTTATCCCTTTCCTTAATAAATCTATTTCATTGCTTTGTACACATATTCATGTTAAGCAAACACCGAAATATATTTCAGTTCATGAAGCAGTCTAAGGGTTTATTTTGAACATCATTGGCTCAGTTTTAGGCAGGCCAGCTCAAATATCCATGTCTTCAGTGATCTTAGGGAAGTGTGCAATTCTTTATTCCTTATGTAATGAAGCCTATGAAAGTGGCTTAAATGTGAATATTTTTGGCTGTTTTATCTGCTCAATTCTGTTCATACTAGTTCATACCAGCAATGAATAAGACTTACAGAGGTGTCATTGAGCAAAGTGATCCAAATTGCCAAATGAAGAACATGTCTTACGGAACCTAAAACAAATAAAATATTAATATTAGGTAATCTATTACGTAGCCCAAACATAGCATTGTGTCTTTCCATTAAGCAAGTTTAAAATAGATTATACCCACATATCATTGAACATGAATTTGATGTGGTGAAATTCCTGTTGTACTCATTGTTTCAATGGACTGGGCATATGGGTAGGCTGTATGACAAAGGGCTAAAACAGTCTTTCGGGCAGCTGCTAAGTTGATGGGCATTGTTTTACATGTTGATGAATAACTGGCTATCATTGGAAGCAGTAATGATTCTATGTCCAATTTGGATATATCATGAAGGAAGGATCAATAAAAAGAGCTATTTTTGTTTAGCGCAGAGAAACATGAGCCATTTTTTTATAGAGCTCCTAACTACAGCGAACATACTCATGATGAACGTGATTACTCCCTTTTTTACCTCTCTGTGGTTATCTTACCGGTATTAGCAGTGGTGGTGTAGTATGTATAACCCCCTCCTGTTACGGTTCCTACACTATCCTTAACTTGGCATGCTCTGTATTAGGCACCAGTACTCCCCCCCCCCACACACACACACACACAACTTGGAAGAAAACCTTCACCTGCTGTCTCACCTACTCCCTCCATCCTGGCATTGAGGATCACTGCACAATGTTTGTGTGAAGGGTTGAAGACCCCACTATCAGTATGTGGGCATACATGGGGGAGGAATGGGAAAATAGCCAAAACTGTTAAACGATAAGAAAAAAAAGATACTTATATATCTTTCTCTTTCTCTCTCTTGCTCAATCTCTCTATATATAAATATATATATATTGAAATGTAAATGAGATTTTATAAAATAATTTCAAGAATAAAATTCTGGAAAAATTATATTTGTTGTCAATGTCATTGAGGTGTGCTAGCTAAAAAGTAATTATCTAACATCTGGCTACTGCCTGCGTGTGCAGTGGTAGAGTTTCCTTTTATTTACAAACTGTTTGGGCAGAGTATGTATAATCAGCTAGTTACTTGTTACCTCTAACACCTTTAACATTTAAACTTCATTAACACAAAATGATATTCGGCTAACTTACCTGAAATCTGAGCTGGCAAATGAAACCCCTTTCTGTATTATGTTTTGTCAAAGTAGAAAATTTAATCTCACCTATGCTAATCCCCCGATCTGATAGGAGGTATAGGAAAGACACATCACTTGCAAGCTTTTCTACGTTTGTCCTAACTTTTTGTTGTTTATACAGCACTTTCTGCAGTATATAACTTTCTTATGTGACCAGCAGATGGCGATAAATACCCATTGATTTTTTAAGTTGCATTAGATGCATTCTTGCATGGAATTTGAATTTTAAATTTAACAGTTCGACCAATTCAACATGAATAAAATGGCAATACTTTAGCAGGCCCACTTTAAAAATAGTTGTATAGTAGCATAGTATATTGGGCCATGTGTTGTTTTCCCTTAAAATATGTCAAATATGCAAATATGTCATTACATGCAAAGCATTGCTTGCTAAATTTATGACTGACTGTAAGTAGGTTACACCCCATTGTTTGCTAAATTTAAGCATGGGATACCAAAGTGTCCTGTATTTAGAAGCTAGTACCGAGGCTATTACATTAGGCTAAACTAGCCTAATAGATGACTGGAAGGTACAGAAAAGGCCTACAGTATAAAGAAAATAGATCAGAAGATCTATTTCTGCAACAATATATCCCAAGGGAATCGCTTTTGAAAAGACATGCTGAATAGTTTTGCCTCATGTTGCTCACACAAATGAGAAACCAGTGTACAAATTTTGGACTGCCTATTTCCCCAAAAGACACCATCAGGTAGTTAATAGATGTTGTCTTCCACATGGGAGAGCAACATAACTTGTGGAAAAAAATCTCTGAACTGCTGAGTAAAATGCTAAAAGCATGTGCCAGTGGTTGTCCAATGACCTGCATATCTGCATTTCTTCCATGATCGGGGAGATGTCAGAAATATGTTGACAAAAAGCCAAGCTGCCCATTTACCAGCCCCAGGGAAGCCATAGATTCACAGTATACACAGTATCAATCCATCTCGGTGTGAAAGATTAATTCATGATTTTATTATCGCCATTAGTAGCATGTAGCTTTGCTCTAGTCATCTTTTTTGGAAGGGCTGGACTCCTCCCTTTCCAGAGTTTTTTTCCTTGCCCAATTGAAGGATAATGTATTGTAGGTGTTATTTGTTTCCATGTAAAATGTGGCCATGTGCAGCCCTTTGAGACTGTATGTGAATAAAACATCACAAATAAATAAACCTAACTTAAATGTAACTTAAATAATTTTAGCTCCAACACAAATTAACCCTAGAGAGCACAGCTAGTTAAAACCCGACTCCCCTATTCAAGACAGTTCATCAAGATATATGATTTAAATTGTTAGGTTAACATTTAACCTAAATGGGAACAAAGGTATTGGGGCTCCGAAAGTGGCATGGCTTGAGAAGTGAGTGATTTCTAGTAATGCAGGGATGTGTGAGGATGTGTCAGTGTTGCACATGCGCAGTCGTCGTGCACAGGCCGGAACATTCCGTGGAATTAGTATAATTTGGCCTTTAGAGATGAGATAATGGGATTAGGATATGAATTCTCATTTTTGGTTAATTGCCTGTCTGCGGGGAGCCGGTATCCTTACCTCAGAACCTAAGGCCTAGTTTCTCTCCATCCTCCTCCTTCTCTGTTGAAGCTGTATGTATGATAAATATTTGTAGGCTAAAGCTAATTAAATTCACACTGGACAAAATCCTTTGATGTTTTTTTTGTAACTATACAGGACATAGAACATGTACTACAATAATATTCAGAAGTAATGCTAACGTTACTTGGCAGTGGTATACGTTTTTTCTCCCAAGAAATGTATAGTAGCAGCAGTTTTTATTAATCATTGAGTGTGAAAGTAAAGACGGCAACATATCACTACAGACCTACAGTAGAGAGTGCTAAGCACTTGATCTGGACAGATGTGAAATTTAAAGTCACATTCCATCCTATACAGTACACAACCTTCATTGTAACGTTCATGTTAATTAACCGATGTGGGATCAAGTGAATAAGTAACTGCGTATGCCTATACAGTCTTAGCTCTTCTGTACGACACACACATAACCTTGTGACCCCCGCGGGGAAAGAGCAGATAATGCTGTTTCCAGCATGTGCTCTCTCAAAGATGGGTGTCATTTAGATTTGATCAATTCTGGTCCGGTTATCGAAATCTGTTATCGTAAAGTCTCAGCTGGCCCACCTAAAAATGAAGTAAAAGTTCCCTGTCTCAACTGTTTTTTTTAAACATAATAAACAAACAAAGAGGTATAAATCCATATTTAATTTAACTGTAACCCATATGTGAATACTGTATGTCTCAATGTTGACAATATTTATTTAATAATTATTTACTTTAATATGAACCTTGCGGGCACCACCCTGCTAAAAACAGGGAACTATATTATAACTATGCTCAATTGTGGTTCACAACTGTAATATAATCATACTACTTGATGTATCACCTCGTACGCTTCAGCCTCCCCAGTGTCTCTCTCCAGCTTGCACTCACCTTACAAAACAGTAACAAGAGGACACACATTTTGCAAAACATTGACTAACTTTGTCTGTTTCAATTTCATAAACTTGGCAAATACATCTTCAGAATGGCTACAATATTACCTATTTATACAGACTAAATATGACACATTTGGAGCGTCTATTTCTTCTTTCTTTCTAATATCATGTCCCTTTTAAGCTGAAAGATTATTGTCACCGGTTTTCCCAAGGTGTACTATTGTTCATCTTTGCATCAACAAAAGTGAGTTGCTGCATTTGCCGAACATCAACCTATTTGTTAACCAATGACCTCTAGGCTGAATGAGGATGGGGTAACATGAATGGCTATTGTCAAGACATTCTACTTATTGGTTTTGGAAGGCCGCAGCTGACATATGTCAATGAAAATGTGTTTGTCCTTACAAACTCACAAAGAGGCATTTTTAAAACTCTTTAAACTGGTAGACAGCTGAAGGGGTGATGCAAGTTAATTTAGTTTCGTTTTGACATGAGTTCACAGGCAGTTCAGTGGTTTTGGGTGTATGTACTCACCGGCAGCGCCAGGGGGGATCTTGGGGGGTCTCAAGACCCTCCCAAAAAACGCCTTGACCCCTCATTTGACCCCCCCACCCGCTTCCTGATTATAT
>JAOEHI010054140.1:2272-14363 GCA_025447815.1 Percopsis transmontana | reverse complement strand
CCGGGAGCTGATAGCTAGTGTATATATATATATATATATATATATATATATATATATATATATATATATATATATATACTTGTGCCTCTCGCAGGAGTTCAGCTACAGCATGAAAGCGCTGTAGTCTTAATGTAAGAGGATTATTATCAAAGGCAAACAGTAGAATAACAATAGATGATCCATGAATATTGTAAGTAGACGTAATGAGATTGAGAACCCAGAGAAAACAAAACAGCGCTAACCTAGCTAAGTGCTAACAGCGCTAACCTAGCTAAGTGCTAACACCTCTCGTAGCGATTCTGTCTCGTCCCCCTCACTCCCTCTGCCGCTCATTCGCCCCTCCTCTTCCTGGCGTGTCTCTGGGTGCATGCTGGGAATGGCAACCTGCTCTTCTATCAACACAGGGCCAGGTGCACCCTGGGAGTTTCCTGCATGCCCTTTATCAGCACTGGCCAATGAGGTATACGCAGGGCTGTCTGTGTGTGTGTGTGTGTGTGTGTATGTGTGTGTGTGTGAGGGGCGTGTGTGCACCTGCGTGTGTTTGCGAGAGCCGATCATTTTTGCGCACGACTGAGCGAGCAGACAGTGTGCGGGTATTATTTATTATGTATTTATCTACAGTATGTGCCTTTATGTGTGTGTGTGTGTGTGTGTGTGTGTTTGGGAACAGCTCCCAAACCCTCTCTCTGGAGACCAACTGGCCTGCCACTTCAAAGGGCCGCGGGCCCTGTCGTGCCAGCGTGCCTGCCGAGAGGGGGAATCCTGTTGATGCGGCGGTGGTGGTGGTGGTGATGGTGGTGGTGTGGGGGCGGGGGTTCGGTTGGCAGTGTTTAGCGACTAACACCGCAGCGCAGCTCGCCCAGGCGGCCACCGCCCACCGGTTCAGTTCCCGTGCGGCCGTGCCACATCCCATCAAAGCAAGCCCCCCCCCCTCGCTCCTTCTCTGGACAATATGGGTGGATAAGGAGCGGATAATGCTTTGGGACGGGCCGAGCCCCTCGCTCGGGAGGGGGTTGTGTGGTTTTGTGGCCCGAGTCAACCGGTACAAATCACACTTGGAATCCTTTGCGAGCAAGATATATTTATTTTTGTTCCACCAAGATTAACAATAAGAATATTAAATAGGACACATGAGAAGGTAAAACTCGCACAATTCAGCCCTTCATTTTTACAATTTGATTACAATTTTGTATTATATTTTTTAAATAATATTTTTTTTATCTACAAAACAGTTGCCAAATAAATAACATAAAAGTCATTCTCTTTGTTAAGGCAGGATTCGCTCTCATGTAAAATACTCACCATATCAACTCACACAATTATTTTATGGATTCCACCTCCACAGTAAAACTATCAAAAAATAAATTAAAATGAAGACAAAGCATTGCACATCAGAAATGCAATTATAGAGAAGCACACAGCTGGTGTGAGACAGAAGACCATCTCAAGGCTCTCAACAACACAGAAGAAGAATAAAATACTGAAATACTATATTTCCAATTTGTTCGTGCTTTGCTCAGGTCCTCAGTTTAGCCGAGAAAGCATAATGGTGGAAAAAAAATACATGGGTTATGCCTTAATAGTGGTTAACCGAAGAGAAACCGGCGTCAAAGATCGACTTACTGTAGGCTTGTCTTTCAAAATGTTTCAAAACACATATCACATCAAGCTTGACTGATCACAAAGAAAATTGGTCTTAGCTCTCAGCTCCTCTCGTACTCCTCAGCCCTTTGCTTTGCTGTCGTGGGAAGACTTGTCTCGGAGATTCATGTTGAAATCTCACGTGCGATGTGTCACATGCGTAATTCTTTGTGACAGCTGTTTGAAATGACAAACGTAAGCTAAGTGGCTGATATTAAAGCTGCTTTGGTCAAAGTCAGCCCCTCGCTATGGCTCCCTCGTGTGCACACAAACAGCTCAGCTAGGAGATTGCTTCAATCAAGGCTTTTACTGTACCACTAATAAAGCCGCTTTGAGATTATATTCCAAAATGTCCTTAAGTTCTAAAATCACTTAGTATTTAATGTCCTGTAATAAAGTGACGTATTTTATGCTGCTCTGTCCTGCCTAACGCGGAAAAAAGTTAAGGTTAGGTGGCTACATCAGAACCAGCAGGTTTTCAAATAGACTAACTGGTTGTGTTCTTTGCATAGGATAATTGCTAATAGCAAGCTAATTGTTATATTTTACCTGGATTTGTCTTTAATAAGAATGTGCATACAAAGGCTATGTCTGTTTATGTCTTTGTTATGCTTTTATTATTGTTTTGGGGTTTTTTGGTCGGGGGAGGGGTGTACTATGAATCCGTTCCTTTGGGGGCCAAGGGGTCAAAAATATTGAGAATATCAGTTTTAATGCACACTACAGTATACAGCAAGTATACATGTTTTATTTATAAGCAACACAGTCAGGCGAAACAGTCGGTTTGACTGTCCCTGAAGCCAGTCCAATAATCAAATCAAACTCAAACTGCCATTCAGTAAACACGTCACTCAGTCACTTACTCAAAACAGTCAAAAAACAAATATTCAGGCAGGCTGTTGTAGTGTATCGACCTCTATTTTCTGGATAGTAATATGTCTCAACATTAATATTTATTATTTATATGAATTACGAATATTGTTACAAATCACTCCATATTAGCTTTTGGAGAGAGAGGGGGGTTGTCAACCCCTGCTTCAGAGGCAGGCTGCACATACTACCCTGTTTTTCAGACAGCCCTCACAAGTTAATATAGGCTTCGCTATTGGACGGCTGACAGAATAATATACATTTTACTGCCAGGAGGTCATATGGGAATACATTCGTTCTGAATCCAGTATCAGATTTATACCTGTCCTTCCACTGTCGTCGATATGTAGAGTACAAAAAAAAAAGCCACTCAAGGTAAAAACCATAAAGGAGATCACAGAGCTCTCCTCCTCCTTCCTTGTCTTTCCTTCTCATGCCCTTTCCCTCTCGTGTCTTGTCTTCTCCTCCCCGTACTCCTCCTCCTGTGTTCTCGTGTCCCCCCCGCACCCTGCCAGACCTCCCATCTTGTCTACCTTTTGCCTACTTCATTTCACTTTCCGTGTCTTTAAGATGACATTCTCACAAGTGTTCGTCCACGTTTGTTGGTTTTCTGTGTCAAGTTGAGGGTTAAGGTAAAGGGTTATCGATTATTTCTGTGCTGTAGGCGAATGTACTGTAGGGTGAAATGTGAGCCTGTGAAGACCGTCGAGAGTGTGACTGTAATTGAGAGCTTTACAAATACACCTTCACTTGAGAGAGAGAGAATAATCTATAGATAAATAGAGAGAGAACAAGAAAGGTCTTACCTAAAAACAAAAATACAGATTAGCTATTGGACATATGAAGCTTAACTGGGTCTCTAGCTTTGACAGCAGCTGACGTCTGTGTCGGCAACAGTTCAAGGGATTTTCGGTGCCAAGGACGTCGACGTAACCAATCCCCTGTGTGCGTCAGCTCACGAATGTTTAGGGAACAGGTAGCAAGCTGGAGAAAAAAAAATACTAAACCCAAAAGAAAGGAAAGAGAAAGCATAAGGGGGTTTGAATAGATGGAGGGCTAGAAAGAGAAGAATTTCAGAGCATAAGGACAATGGTTTTCAGAAGCAAAACGCGTTGGCGGGGAAGGCGGAGAGGCGACTAAAACTAGGGTCTGGTTCTACACAGTCCTACACACCGAACAATCTTTCTTTCATTTTTTCATTGACGAAGCCCCAGAGGCAATACCTTGAAAACCCAAAGCCTTTTTTTAAAAGGGAGTGGGCGATCAGTTTATGTTTTTCTCCTCTCACTGCATCGGCAACTCAGTGAGAGCTAACGGCAGCTCTCACTGCGTTGAATGTCTGCAGGCCATGTTTGACCTCACAACCTTAACCCGACCTCCGCGTCTTTACCATACCAACAGCATTAGCTCGCACGCTATATGGAGACTGCTCTGCTTCCACTAAGCCTATTAGGGTACCATTGTATACAGTGAGACAGAACTCCGCAATCGCGGTGACTTGTGGTGCCTTGGGCTGGGGAATTACCCCTATACCCCTCCCACTTGTATGTCTTTCTATAGAATGTTTGTGTGTGTGTGTGTGTGTGTGTGTGTGTGTGTGTGTGTGTGTGTAAAAACAATTGAAAAGCAGCTAGACAGTGTACTGCCTTAAAGGAGCTGTAGCTTGCTAGCGCGAGTCGTTAGCGTAAAGGCCTGTCCGCGCCGGGGGTGATTTCAGAGCATCTGGCCTCCTGCTAGCTTGCGAAATGATGCAACCATTCCGAGTGTTGGCTCAGGCTCTGTGTGCCGCTGCACAGAGGACAGCTGATATGATCTAGTTTTGCTGTTAGATGCATTTTAGGTCTATCTGTTAAGAACCCTCCTGGTTCGCCCAGAACAAACACCACTAGAAGTGACTACAGGCTTTGATATTGCATGAGAGAGGACTTGTTTCGTACACTTTGACATGACATGCACCGCATACAGGACACTCCGTGGGTGATTTGGAAGATTTCTCTAACTATCCTGCTGCTTAACTATCAACAGTATTTATTCAACATAGCCATGTGTACAGGAGTCCAATAAGTTAGGCCATCGCTGCTTCCCTTTCCCTCTAATGCATCTGAATTCCCCCGTGTGTGCGACACCGCAGACGCTCGGACAACCCTGCTCCTGCACAGCAGACACGCATTAAAATGAGCGGTGAGATTAATGTTCACTTGAGGTTGAACGCTTTAAAACCCTCTCCCTAAATATTACATTCCTCTCCTCTCAGTCCGCTGGCTTCTCGCAGGTGGGTAGAATATGGAGGCGACCTTAATAGGCGGTGACATGATTCTTTTCTGGCCTTTCAGGAAAAAGCAGGATTCGTAGGTTGTATTTATAGTATAATATGGAATATACGTCAGTTTAAATATGTAAAACGCGAAATAAATGTGCCCATACACGCACCAACATCGCACACCTGTGAGACCTAAAAAGTACATTCCCATTTGTTGGCCCTTGGGGGCCACCATTCCATTTTTAACGGCGTCGGTGGTACTTACCAACCGCTTTCCATTTCATGACGTCTGTGGCTGTTCAATAAAGATGTTTTGGGATAGCGCAGAGGAACTTGACGGCAAAAGAAAATATCTGCGATGAGCATTAATTTCTGCTTGAATGATCTAAGGGAAGCTACTTATGCCGAATAAGGAACGTAGAGGGGGAAACGACAACTTATTTAAAGGCTGAAGTGCTGCGTTCAAATCTGTCTTTCCCCAAAGGGGACCCTAAATGTTGTGCACTCGTGAAAAAGTGGCGCGAGACATCGCTAAACTCGACAGCATGTATCAGAGCCACTTGTTGCCCCCTGAGCCCTAAAGGTGCGCGTTGAATCACCGCGAAGCGACTTGGGAACATTATTTGATTGCCTGTGTTGACGAATTTCATCTTAAAACACAGAGTTGGAGTGAGATGTGTCGAGGATATTGAATTGTTTGTTAAATATCCAATAGCATTAAAAATTCCTCACACATAACCTACCCCTGCCATGCGACTAGCTAGACATAATCATGTGAAATAGTCATGAGAAAGCAGTGCTCTGGAGGATTGCTTGCCGCCATCTTCACCTACACCTGCCAACTTGGCAGAGAAATGGAGACGGGAAGAAAGTGAGTGCGTGTTTGTTTTTGGAGTGAGGCCATTATGGGGGAGGGACTTACAAATTCTAGTCTATTTTATTGGAAGTAAATTTAGTTTACAGCATTAGTCATCAGTATTTCCATTTGTCCTGGGCATATTAAACTGTAAAATTGGAATATACATATACTGTATGTATAACCAAGACACATATATTAGCCCTGAAATATCAGTAACTGACAGTGAGGAAAGGATGGAGCTTTGTCCCTGAATAAAAGTTGCATGTCCCTTTTAGCTTACAGTACGATTAACATGAAGCACATCAAGGTATTTGCCAAATGTGTGGAAAAATATCACCTTCACGTGTGACTTCACAGCCATGGCTAAAATAGAAAGTCAGCACTTACATGCAATAGACGGTACAGTATGTGAAACAAATGTTGAGGCGGGTGCTTTTTACCAAAGCATGTAAAAAGGCCATTAACTGCCCGGGGTTCACGGGCCTCCCTAATTTCAGAATCATCGCAAATGACAGGCAGGCAGGAACCAAATACAGAGGCAGCAATGCCACATAGGCCTTCCTGCAACAGCTAAACACCGCGGCTCTCTCACGGTGACAGGTTTTGCCTGAATGGGACGCGTAGGAAGCCAATCCACTCTCGTTCTGCAATAAATCCTGCACAAAGGAGGAGATAGGGGGGGATAATTTGGTTCGCAGCGGTTTCTAGGGATGACACTGCAGAAGAGGAGGAGGAGGGGAGAGAAGGAGGAGGAAGAGAGGAGGGGAGAGAAGGAGAAGGGGGGGGGAATAAAACAGCGAAAATCAGCTCTTTACTTGTTCTGTCAAAGGGAGGCAATGAGAAAAATAGAGATCACTCTCTTTCTCGGTTTTAGCTAAGTGGCCTGCGCACGAATCCAGTGATGTATAACCTAGGACCCCTGCATTTAATTAAGCTGCTTCCCTTCCGCCAGACCCTCTCCTCACACTGGGGTAGCTTCTTCTTTTTTTCCCCCTTTATCTGCAAGCGTGCATAATCACTTCATACGCGGCTGTGATATCATCTGCTTAATGTGCTATTTTACTATACAGTTAAACCTGGGCGATAAATCTGGCCGGGCCTCGCGTTAATAGATGCGGGGGCCTCTCTGAATAATGTGTGCATTATATTAGAGGCTCTGCTGAACTGAAGACACTGCGCTGAGAAAATACTTCACGCTCATATCCTCCCCGTGGCTCTGCCTTACTGTCCCTCTCCCCGGACCATAGGTGGAGAGTACTACAGGAGTGGTGTGTGTGTGTGTGTGTGAGAAAGTCGGGTGAAAAAACGAGAACGTTTGAGTATATGTATGTTAAAGAAAAGTGTGTGTGTGTGTGCGTGTGCGTGCGTGCGCATATGTACGCTGATGAGTCAACTGCTAAGGTCTTGATGATTCATCCCTTTCTTACAATGCGCCCAAATGCCTTCATGTGCATACCAATGGCGCTCCCCAACAATATTGCCTCCAAACACTCTCCATGCATTCAAATGAGTATTCAAACCTCGTTCACGTTCAGCTCCACTCCATCTGTTAAAAGGAACTTTTTTTTAACGCATCTGCACACTTTGCCCGAAGGCCCACACAGTCAGAAGTGGCCTTTATAAAAATAACCTGCATTTCTGACCAAACGTTTCCCTCGCCATTTTCCATCTCTCTTGTTCGTCGGTTTGCAGCAGCCAGGAACATTTGGATTGGACCTTGTTACAAAGGCTGTTAACACAACAAAATAACACGGTTACAATATCCAATAAATTGTGTTTTTCTTTTTCTGGCCATTCAACAATAGGAGAAAGACTCGTCTATTTCCAGTTTCTATTCTCTCTATCTCTAATTAGCATATAAAAATGAGTGCTTGTGTGGTAATGACTGTGGCTTTGTTTGCATTCACACAATACAAATCATGTTATTCCCTTTATTTCAAAGAGCACAATACTTCAACTGAAAAGGAATGAATATGCTACCCGATCTTTCTACCTCATAGCACAAATCCCACTAACTATCCTTATTCTATCCTCCTTTCCTCCCTTTAAAAAGTAATAATAATAATAATAATTTCACTTCTTTCTACTTTGCAGTTTAGCAATTATTGACTGTTTGAAAAGTGAATGATAACTTTTGATTATTGTAATTATTGACTGTTTTGAGGAGCGAATGTTGTGCAAATGCATAGGTGAAGTAACCTTACATGATGCTGCGCTTATTCTAGGAAAATGTTATCTGCTTGCAATAACTGGTGGTTAACCAGTACAACTGTTGACAAATGTAATGATTGTAAGTCGCTTTGGATAAAAGCGTCTGCTAAATGCTGTAAATGTAAATGCAAACGAATATCATGTGCAGTGCAGTTTAGACGCAACAGTAAATGCTCCCATAACATATGTCCTTTGCCCCCTATATTTACTTCACTGCTGCAATACTGTATTCGACTCACTAACCACTTTCTTGAAAATAGGCCAACGTTGTTTCTAAATTTAATTTATTTTTCATTTCTTCCTTCACACGTGTATTTTAACCGGGGGATCAACGTTCTATTCTGCCTTGAAGACCACTGTGGGCTGAGAAATTTTGCGTTGGTGTTGCCAAAAGGGAGCGTTCATCATTCACTGCCATGTTAATCTAAAGCCATTAAACTTTGCCAATAGGTTGTTGCCAGTGTATTTTTTTCCCAAGGAGTCGTTATATGCTCGCCGACATCTGTCGTCTTGACGAAGGCTGGGATTAGCGCTAAAATTTAAAAATGAATAAATAAATTGTACCCATAGTCTGATGTACCCCCTCATCAACTGACATTACAGTTTTTCTCAATCGTTTTGGCTCATTCTAAAACAGTCTTAACATTCTCTGAACTAAGTTCATTTGTCACAACAGTTTATGGGACATCACAACTTATGTCTGCAAAATGCAGTAACTCACCCTAAACATTTAATTCATGCCTCAAAACCTAGTTATTGGGTCAGTAAATTGGAAACCCTGGACATTTTTATGTACAGTACATTTATTTTTGTAGAAATGCGTTCCATGTAAATAGAAAATTCACATCTGCATGTCCATTTGTACATACAGTATTTCTTAAAAAAAAAAAATAATAGTAAAATCCGCAACAACTATGAAAACACCTGCGGTAGTTCTGTAAACAACAGTTTAGCGGACATCACAAACATTCCGTGTCATAGATATTTATGGAATATACATGTCTGACAGATTTTGATAATTGAATGGATCATGTTGCATGTGATGGCTCACACGATGGAAGGATGTTTAGAAGTTGTGACAAGTAGGACAGTTTCACTGAGAACCAACTCATCAGTTTTGATCAGCAAGCCATGTACAGTATGTGCTTGTGGTTATTGTGCAAATTGTAGACAACTTACTCTTTTTGCACACGTGGGACAAAACACGTGTGCAGTTTGCATAAAATTAATAAGAAATTCTAATCTGGAAACTAATTGTTCCGAAATTTGAACTTGTTTAAAAGAAGAAAAGATTCACATTCCAGAAGCGAGCCAAAGCGATTGAGAAAGCCCTTAATAGGCTGCACACCAAGGCGCATTCAGCACAATGCGTCTGTAATTTATGTTAGCATGATGTTGAATATTACATGAGTTGCTCTAGGAGAGCGCTGTTAAGTAACCGTGTGTGTGTGCGTGTGTGTCTGTCTGTGTGTCTCTCACTCGTGCACGAGGGGGTTTGGGTAGCTGAAGCTTTGAAGAGGAACCAGCCCTTGCAGTGTCCTCCACGGGCCAGTGGAAATGGATAAAGTGATAACTGCCTTCCCTCACATACCAGCCATCGCTGTGATTAAGTTGTACGGGCCAGGGCCCTTCGGACGAGGAGTGTGTTGTGGCGGGGAGGAAGCTCTTCTGCTCTCCGCCGGGGCGCAGGTAGGAGCGTTTGGCCGCGCTCAGCTCCACGTTGTCCCCCCTGGGACGTTGACGAATGAAGTAATTAGATTCACGTGCGTCTGTACGATTGTTTCATCAGCTACCAAGAACCTTGTGTTTAACTGAAAGACTGGAGAAACATGCATCTTCCCTTGATGACTTCCGGGTATTTCCCTTTGACGGAGGAGGTATTCTACAGAATGAACTTACCATGTGCTATCCAGTTCTTTGGCCCATTGCTAATGAAATATCACGATGCTATTGTGATATACTCGAGGATTACATCATAGGTGAAACACGGGGCCGGGGGGGTTTGGGTTCTGTACAAACAAGAAATCATAACCTATTTTTTTTCAGTTGTCCTACAATAATGACATTATTCCGTGGCGCAAACATTACCCAAGATCGATGATCTAAAGCATTGCCAACTATGATACGGTAATAGCTCCTCTGAACACTCTGCGCAGTGGGGGATCTCTTTGTAGCGCGCGGAGCATTTGCATGAATTTCAGTGATTGAATCAAACAGGGCCCACATATCGCATGCGCTACAGTATAGCCTATAAGGGGCCCTGCTGTGAGCTGTAATGAGCTCTTTGGCCATGAAGAGGCAGGCCTAACTCACACGTTGTGCCGTCACTGCGACAATAGAGAGGTTTGTCACTGCCAAGAAGGTCGGAGAGAGAGACAGAGAGGGAGAGGCGGAGAAGTGCGAGGCTGAGGAATGTTCAACACGTCAACGAATATCGACTGCATTTTATTTTTTCACCGTGGGCTGTTGGCTGGTCTGCATCCAAGCTCTATGTGGCTCAGAGCAGTGCTAACCTCATGGCCACCATCTCTCTCTCTCTCTCTCTTTTTTATACCACTCTTTTCATGTCTGTACCCCCATCTCTGCACCTAGGATGACTCATTTATGGTTCTGCGTTACTGTTTTCATTTAAAGAGGAATGAAAGAAAGGGCAAGAATCTGTCTTGCTCCCTTGCACTGACAGCCCTGTACCCCTTGAGGACTCAATACTGTTTTGGAAGTCAGGAAAAGCCGCACAAAGCGGGCCAGTGTTTATTACATGTGCAAAGAACATGGACTTATGGTGCCGCTCCTTGGGAAAGGCACCGAGTTCGAGTTCGTTTTTGCGTTCTTTTCTACGAGCCATCAAGGAGCTCTAGGAAAGACGTTTCCCTGTCTGTTACAGGAGCACAATGGTTCCCTTCTCACTAAAGACACAGGCTTCCTCTTTCCTGTGGGCGACTATCTCGTCCGCATCAAGCGGCAACAGACAGTCCCACACTGGTTGCTGGGGCAACGGAAATCACCTTATAACACACCGTGCGTAAGATAAACACAGAACTCCCACTCGCCGATTATACGTCAATCAAATGCAGGTTGGCAGTAGGGATGTGTGGGTCACGGCTGGTGGAAGGAGCATTTCGGAGAGCCTATTACAAAGAGCCTATTGCACGCAATGTTTCTGTAAGTTATTTATAACTTAGTTGGAACCCCGCTTTGTCACTTTCTGACCCGTAACCACGGGTTACGGGTCAGAAAGTGACAAAGCGGCAATGTGTTATGTCGATCCTCACATAGTGGGTAGCAAGGTAGGTAGATATACAGTTTATATATATAGATATAGATATATAGAGAGATAGATGGATAGAGGGGGGGCTTTATATGTACAGTACTGTCTGTTCTAATGCAGCCATCATTTTACAAAGCCCATGTTGAAATTGGGGGCTTGTGGCTCTCAGCCAAGACAATACAGAGTGAGCGAATGAATGAGTGACTCCATGACTGAGTGACCTGTGGCACGGCTCTCTCAATCACCGGAGCGATACCGGCGTCTCAGCTCTCCTTGGTGCCGGAGTGCAAACAGAGTGCAGCTGTCATCTAGGCCCTGAATGGCCACCGAATTCATCATCCAGGTACAGTGCATCAGGCTTGAATTGTGTCTGTCAGCGCGCGCGCTTGTGTGTGTGTGTGTGTGTCACTGTCCTTGAGTGCAGAGGCGGTATTGCTGTCAAAACCGGGTGGATGTGGGGAGAACCGAAGGAGGAAGGGATTGCAAGTCCCTGGACCTCCATAACAAGTGTTCTTCACAACTTGAGCCGCTGAAACTTTTGAGCGGCGTTATCTTGTTAGACGCAGGAGTCATCGAAGGACACCGGACAATTGATTGAACGGAGTTGACTTTGGTGCAAATTTCCTCCCCGAGGCGACATTCCAGTCTGCCCAGGGAATGTGGGTTCCTATATTCCCACCACTTAACTACCTCTCAGACCCCCCGCCGTGACAAATGGCTTCTGTCTCATTTAATGCAATATTTGTTTCTACTTCTGAGAGCCTCTCGGCTACTCCGCGGTGAGTCTGTCTGCGCCTACTGTTTCATTGTGTTAGCCGCCTTTATTCCCCAAATGGCCGTCGATCTGAGTGCTCCCGGCCTGTCTGCTGTTTGTCTCGTTGCTTGTGCACTCCTTTTTCTCATCTCTCTCTCTCGGCGCGGGGGGTGTGGGTCTGGGGGGGGGGGGGGGGGGGGGGGGGGGGGGGGGGGGGGGGGGGGGGGG
>JAOEHI010054139.1:0-14365 GCA_025447815.1 Percopsis transmontana | reverse complement strand
CTGACAACATAGTTATGGATCTTATATTGCATTTATGTCACTAGATCCTCTGAAATATTACACACTGGACCTTTAAGCATTTAGCAGATGCTTTTATCCAAGTAAGTTGCTATGGTATGTTCGCTATGGTATATGGCATTCCTTTTCAAGGCTTCTGCGATCCTATGAACTTTTTTCGTTTTGACCCAGAAGGCGCTGCAAATGCGAGCAGTGACGACATAACTTCTCAGGTCTAGCCTATTAGCACCACAGCCTACACCTAAACCCAAAATAAACAATGAAAAAATCATAATAATATATATATAAATATATAAATAAATATATATGATAACAAATATAATGATAAGTTCTGTTATTCAGAGCGTTCTTCACATATTCATCCAGAATATTTCTATCTGATATTTGGTAAATCAGAAAGACTCAAACAACTTCATCCTTTCTTGAATGGAAAGGCCTTCTTTCAAACTCTGGAGGAAGAAATATGAGATATTGAATCATAGACTGAAATGAGAGGCATTATGTTGGAAAGAAAAGTCATATCAGTGCAATGATTACAATTCTTAACAAGACGTTTTTAGAAAACATTATTTTAATATAACATATAACCTCCAGCTTTACCTTAGATCTCAGTCCTCGAATCTGACGGCTGAAGGATGTTTCCTTTAGAAAACCACTTTTTGTTGACGTGATGCCCTCTGGGGATAATGAAATGGTCAAAGGTGAGGAAACCAACATCTCCTAATTTAGAATATTTGGTTATTACTAATTAACTTTATAGGCTACTATTACTAATTATATTTATAGTTTCAGGAACTGCATCCATCAAAATCTTGCCTTACTCAACAACCGAGATTAATCTTGCGAATTAATAAAGTTAGCGCTAAAGCAGATAATGACAATTTCGTTAAGCGCAAGGTGTTTTTTCTCTCGCGGCATGACGTCGTTTGCGCCGAAATGGGCGTGGGGGCGCAGTAGCGGGCGTGTCAGTCAAAATCAGGTGGCGCTGTGCTATTTTGGTGTCAAATTAAAAAATTGTGCTAGCGTCTCTGTCTGGTCAGCACGCGCAGACGCAGGCGTTGTGTGGTAGTTTCGGGGCTTTAGGCGAAGGTGCACTAAGCACATACCTATCCAAAATCACACATGCCACTTTCGTGTATGTTATGTGATCGTTTTTGTCAATAATTAAATTAATATCCTTAACCTTTTCATCACAAAACAAAACTGCGCCACAGTTGTGCCCGCTTCCAGCCGGCCCGAAATTAGCAAAAAACTATTGGCCACACCTTAGATCGACTTGCGCCCTGGACTTGTGCAGCATGATACACGCCTCCGCTTGTGCCTTGACACGGAAACTAGGGCCCTATGTCCAGTGTTTCTCACCGTACAGTTGTCCAGGGGTGGACCCCTCCGTTTTGTGGTCCCTGGGAGACCAGGTGGCGTATTTCTCCTCCCTGGGTTTAGTGTGGTCAGGGTGGGCTTTATCCTGGCTGTGGGTGAGCGGTTTCAGATTGTTCTGGCCATACATTTTGTCCTGTGTCACAACATATACACAAATATACACACTAAAAGGACCTGTTTACTGTACAATAAAGAACAAGTTGATACAAGTTTCATTCTTTGCAAATACGCCGATATTTTCAGTGCATGAAATTAATTTTCAGCTGCAGAACAATTCTGTTTGAGCTAGTAGCTGGCATTCAACATTTTTGTCAGGCCTTTAAACAGGTTAGCTTGCCAACATGGAGGGTCAAACACAGGTCTTTAGACAGGTCTGATCATTGTCCGTCGACATGTCAAATCTATGTGACAACTAGAAGCCAGCATAACCAGTAAATACAAATAAAGTCCCCCAGAGAGAGATTACAGTACCATAGGAGCAGTTATTAATTCCTCCTGGAGAGAAAGAGCCTCCTGTCTGAGACGCTGCATTTCTACATCCCTGACCTCCCGAGCCACCTGGGACCAATGAAACATCTATTCAAAATATAAACTATGTGAATATAAATACAGCCAACCAGCCTAGTTACAACACATTTAAACATTGAAAATGAAGTAATGATATAATAATTATTACTGAATGTAGGCCTAATACTTAAACATAATAGATAGAATAGTGCGAGAGGAGAGGTGATGACATGGGAATAAAGCCAAATTCAACACAGTTTTATTACAAAATTATAGCATGCACTGTGGCTGCTCGTGAAGGCACCCAACACACTATCCTCCATCTCATACAGATTCTTTGTTTCAAAGGGACTATTGGGCTGTTTCCTGTTTAAACAGGAATGCCTATCGGACATCTCTACTGTCACTTTTTGAGTAATCTCCCAAGGACGCAGGGTGGAACAGATAGATGGGGACAAGACAAGGCAAAACTTGACTTCATCACATTAAAAGTTTTCACCTTTTTAAATCTTATGACCACCTGATATGAGAAGATGTTCTGACCTCTAGTGGTCAGCAATTTTGTTACAGCACCTTTAAACAAATTGTATCCTCATACCTGTTGGTTCTTAATCTGCTGTATCTCCTTCTGGCACTGTAACAAGTCTTGTCTCTCAGACTCCAGCTCCTGGAACATCTGAGAGTTTTCTAGACATTTCTCAGTGTGCTGAATGGAGAGCACCTCAAGCTCCTTACGTAATAAGTCAATCTCCTTTCTGTGGCGACAAAACATCAGCATCAACAGCACAGCACAGAACAGAAGGCTTAATAAAGTTAACAGAACAGCTGTCACTCACTCATATTCAGAACGCATGAATGAGATGTCAGAACTCTCCCTGATGTCTTGAGACTGCTGGCTTCTCTGTAGCTCTTCTTTATGGGCCTTCCTCATTGCCACGATAGCTGTTATCAGTCCAGAGAAAACAATACACAATAATCTCTTAAAGGGAAAAATTACCCATGTGGTTGGAACCAGTGTAACAAAACTGTTTCGGTTTTGGTACATGCCCCTCCCACACCTAATTGGCTCATATTTCTCTCCACTCCTCTGCCTACACACTGCAAAGCCTTACACTGTTCTCTACCCCTCCCCCTAAAGCTACCCACAAAGTTAGGTTTCCAACATAAACTGAGCTGGGCGAAACGTTTGAAAACCACGAATATTGTTGACTTCCAAGTATATAATTTTATATAAAAAAACGATATCTAGTAGGTCTAAATAGATCTGACTTCGGTGACTGCTGGCGTTTTCGTACCTGCCATCGTAGCGGATGTCTCCTCTTTCAGTAGCTTGTCTTTCTCCTTCAGCAGAGCAGTCACTTCTCTCTGGTGCTGCTGCTTTAGATCGTTCACCAGCTTGTCGTGCATCTCCTCCATCGCAGTCAGACCCTGATCGCAGGAAGCCTGCAAGGAAGCACGGTTAAATTATTTTATCAAATGCACAATCTATCAACATTTCAATGAAAGTAACTATGGAGTTGAAGAAAACACTATCTAATAATCATCTTATAACTATGCCTTATTTTACATGGAGAGCTATGTCAATCTCATCTAGAAAGTGTGCCTTTTTACCTTTAGTTTCTCAAAGTCTCTTTGGTAAGCGTCTCTCACAGCCAGTACATGGCATTCTGTCCACTGCTCCTCTGTTGTTTTGACCATCGCCTCCTCCCCCTCATTGGTCTCCATGGGTGAAGGCTTGTCCTGACTGTCTAAACCATCCAGACTTGACAGTGAGTCTGGAGTCATGTCTGGAGGGGTGAAGGCGATGTCCAGATTAGAAAGTCCCTCTGAATACGATATTGTCTCCATGTCTTTGGGACTGGTGGGAGACCTGCCATAGTAGCGGTGTAAATGCCTCATCTCCTCCTCGTGGATCTGCTGCAGTTCTCTGATCTTGTCTTGGAACTCGCGCTCTAGTTTTTCCATTCGTTCCTCGTGATAGTCTTCTATATTCTGGATGTCCTCTAGCAGGCGCTGGTTCCCAACCTCTTCAGCTATTCTCTTTTGCTCTGCACCTTCTAGCTGTTCTTGTAGGACGCTGTTGTCCTCTTGAAGCTGGGATAATGTTTGATCGAAGGCCTGATGCTCATCAGTTAGTGCCATCTCCTGCGCTTGGCACACAGCATGTAGTCTGTCATATTCAACCTTCATTTGTTGCAATTCCAGCTCAAAATCCAAGTATAGCCTGTTTGACATGTAGATCAACATCACCTGGTCCAGCACCCACTTTGTGTCTGAAGCCAAATTCTGTTCTCCGCTATACTCCACACTGCTCTCCTTATCTGCTTCGCTACAAGCAGAAATCTCCTGGATGAGTTGCTGTAACAATGTAGCTTTTGTTTGCAGTTGATTTACAAGTCTCTCTAACCATTCTGGTTGTTTCTGTACCTTTGCCTTGTCATTGACACCATGGTTGCTATCATCTTTATGGCCTCTGTCCTCTAACTGCACCTGCACAGGAGCCAGTTCTGGGGGATTAACATCTGACAGACCTGGTCCTGGAACAAAGGCCAGCTCACCACATTTCCCAGCTTGCTGCCAGAGAAGTTCCGCAACTTGATGACTGACCAGACGGTCTCCCAGTGTTAAACGTTCATATTGGTGCTGCAGTTTTACAGAAGCATACATGACTTCTGCTTCAACACAGGCTCTGGTGATGGTACATTCCAAAGATTTGTTAGTGTCACTCTCTGGCATACCCCGCTGGATACTTCTTTCCATTTCTAGGGCTATTTTTTGGCCGATTATGCTTTTTAGGGTTTGTGCAACACCTTCCTTGTGTTCTCCAAACGTTAAATGTAGCTGGCCAGTGCCATTTTGGTTCTGAAGTACCAATGCCATTTTCTCTACTAATAATGCTTCTCTCATTAATGTTTGGCTGACAGTTTGCATTTCACCCTCTGGGGGTAAGAGGGGGTTTTCATTGTTTATTTTAATCTCCTCTTCAAGTGTTGCCTGACCGCTGGTCATAGTATCCATCCCTCTGCAAGCATTATGTGATTCTTGCTGTTGTATTTTGGCTTCCTTTTCTGCTTGTCTGAGAAACGCAGCAGCGATGGCTAGCTGCTTCTCAAGCTCACACGCACCACTGCTGGCATTGCTTTCTTCCAGGTCTTTAAAAAGTGCCTGAAGCTTCTCCCTGCAAGCCTCCACAATTCTTAGAGCAGCCTGAAGTCTGTCAATCAACAATCTTGTGCGATACTGTGTTTCCCAGGCAAAGCGCTGGCTCTGTTTGGTCTGGCTATGAAGCAACAGGCTGAGGTGCTGGGCAGTGGCTCGACTCTGGGTGAGCTGAGAGCAGAGGCGGTTGCCTTGGCAGCTGGCATCGCCCTGGTGTTCCTCTAGCCGCTGGGTGATGCCCCGGAGCTTCTCCTCTGTCATATACAGCTTGGTCTCCAGCACCTGGATCACAGACATGACCTTATCTGGCTCGTCTCCTGCATTGATGATGTACTGGTATGGTGGAGCAACGGAATGAGACCAGGATCTGGCATGTTCTGCGTAAGAATGATTGCTGTTGCGTTGTATGGTACCTATGCCGTTCAAACTTACTTTCCCAGTGCTGTCCTTTAATGTAGGAAGAGGCTCAGGTGTCTGCTGAGAAGCAGACTTTGAATACTCCTCCAGTGTGGAATAAGCACATGTGCATGCTTTCAAAACCTCATTTAGCTTAATTTCGGTCTCTTCGAGGCTATTTCCCAGTATTTCCATCTTCACTAAAACCTCACTAAGTTCTTGTTCTTTCTGGTCAAGGAGCCTCTCGTAGCCTTCCCTGATCTCCTGAGCCACGGCCTCCCTGCCCTGCACCTGCCCCAAGGCGAGCTGCAGCTTTTCATATACTTTCTCGTACAAGTGTTCCAGGTTGTAGTAGTCGGTCTCTTCTGTTTTCAGACGGTCCTGCAGCCTGCTCTTCTCCCTGTCTGCCTCAGCTAGCTGGTCCTGCAGCTCTTGACAATGACATTTAAGCTGTTTTCTCTCCTCCTGCAGACACTGCACAGCTGATATTGTGCAGGCTAGTTCCTCCTGAAGCTGTTGCTGAGCCTCCTCAACTTCCCTGCTCAGTGCCTGATCCTTGTTCAGGCCTTCCACCTGCAGATCGGCTCTGCTCAGCTTCTCCTGCAGGTCCTGCGCATGGCGCTCTGCCTGAGCCAGGTTAGCAGACAGACTTCTCCGTTCCCTGTCCTGACTTTCTTGAAGGAGCAGCAGGTGCTTCTGCAAACGGACCTCCTTCTGGGCCTGTGCATCTTCGTTTGCTTGAAGCTGAGCAATCGCATTCTGGAGGCGTTCCCTGAGGCGCTCTGCTTCCTTCATGATGACCTGGCAGTTCTGAGACTCCTGCTGCAACTTCAGGAAGCGAGCCTCGGCCTCCGCTCTCTGAACGTCGCTGACTTTCAGCTGGGCCTGCAGGGAGGCGATGCGGTGCTCCCACTCAGCTTGCTGCTCGCAGATGTGTCTGCGGTCCTGTTCCAGCTGGGCGTGTGCCATCATGGTGGTGTCCCGTGTGACCAATAACTCTGTCTGCTGTGCGAGGAGATCGACCCTCTGCTGCAGTTCAGCCTCCCTGGCCTCCTCCTGGCTCCTCCTCTGCGCCTCCAATTCAAAGCGCAGGTCGTGGTTCATCTTCTGTAGGCGCTGCAATGCCAGTACGTGAGATGAAAGGGTGTTAGAGGTGGAAAGGTGTCCATTCTAAAGGGAATAAATATTCACACAAACAGTGCTTTGAATGGCCATTTTCAAACTAAGGTTTCTCAATGTGAAATATATATATTCTAACAACATTTGAATAACATTTTTAGCCGTCAGTTGGCATTAATAAGTCACCCAGTATTCTGTGCGATCCGATTGATCTTGTAGATGTAAAACAACTGACTTGACTAATCAAAGAAATCCAACACAAATATCCAACCGCAGGAACAGCCCCTTTTACAGGTTGAAAACAAGTTATTGAATTACTTTATCTGATGGCTCAAACGGATATAAAATCATGGTATTTGTTATATTTATGTGTTGTCAACCAGAGGGCACTGTTCCAGCAGTATTCTTTTAGTGCAACATAAACACAAACCCTTATACCATTACCACTTCATCCTTCTGGCATATGGCTGTGTGCCAACAAATCTACACACTAGACCTGCAACATATTGAGCAATATAGCAGTTCTCTTACTAATTCCGATGGCTCAATATCCACTTTTTATTTCTTTCGAATGAAAAACAATGATTTACAATGTGGTGTGTGTACTAAAATTAAATGTTCTCATTGTTCTGCATACCTCTACGCTGTCCTTTAACAGATTCTCTCTCTCCTGCTGTAGCTGCTCCTGTAGACTCTGGTGTAACGGCTGATGGCGAGACGACTCCTTCTGTGTTCCCTCCAGCTAGACGCAAGCAGAGAAACACATCACACACACATACTGACGGACACACACACACACACACACACACACACACACACACACACACACACACACACACACACACACACACACACACACAATCACACACAATCACACACACACACCTCCTTGACCAGGTGTTCAGTATGCTGGTTACTGGATAATTTCTCGTTTTCTTTGCACTGCCGGGCTGAGCTGATGGAAACCTTGCTCTCCTCTTGCACTGTAGTAGTTTCATCTAGCTGCCATTTCTGTTCAAGCTCAGCCTCTGTGTTGGAGTGGGTATCCAAATTTTCACCACTAGATGGTGCCAGGGTTGAAGTGCTGTCACATTCAGCTGAAATTATAGGAGATAAATAAGGGACATTATGGAAATTCCATAATGCTCCTTTAACAAAGAAATTATATTCTCGTTGATAAATAACTGCTATAATATTGATATAATATAAATATTTCTTCTAGCTTTTGCTCCTTTACACACCTGTTTGTGATAGTCCAATAACAAGTGGTCTCTGATGAGTGAGAGGCAGTGCTTTTTTTTGCCCCTCCTCGGTTGATGCTTCAGACCTGTTAGGAGGGTCCTGCTGTCTCTGCAGCTCTGTGCATGTCTCCTGTTTGTCCTGTAAATGCTGCCAGGGCTCCATCCAAACACATAGATTGTATTTCCCCTCTCTGGTGCATCCCTCCACACCTTTCTTCTTACCTGGGCTCGCCTCCACCAACGAATCTGGTAACTTCTTTTGACTCATTTGTTCTGGAACGAAGCTGAAGGGGGAAGAAGGGTGATTTGCAAATTGCAAATAGGACATGAACGATGAACCAATTCCTTTTGGTATCGTTGGTCAAAGAGTTTGAGAACTGGAGCCATATGCAGGCCCATATATATCCACTGGGTTTCCTTAAGCGGTCCAGCACCAGTTTCATGCTAGAAGTAATCCCAATGTAGTATTTAATTAACAGTAAACTTATCACAGCAATATCTGCTCTGACTTGTTGTTTATTGTACACTGACTCCGCGCTACACTGGTATCTCTCTTTAAAAGGTACAGTCCTCGATTTGTGTCCATAATTACCATTTAAAGCTTTTAGTATTAGAAAAACGTATTTTTTTATTATATTTATTATTATGTATTATTTTGGCTTGAAACTCTAGACATCTCTACCTGTCCCCCTACCGCCACATGCACTTTTATCCACAGTTGTGTTTCAAGCATAAACAGTGAGCTGCGGAGGAAATTTGTGGTTCAGTTTGGGGTTCTGTGGGTGCACTGGAGGAATGTACCACATCTGCTGTTAACTGGTAGTCTCTCCCACCTGCCATGGTGTGTCATATCTTAAACACGTTTGTTAGCTTTACCTTGTAACATCAGTTGAGCGTGTGGGCTGCACATTCTTCAGCACTGCTTGGACCCAGTTGTGTCTAATCCCGGAGGTCATTGCACAAAGTGTATAAACGCCATCTTTAGTCTGTAAAACATGCTTGATATTTTGCAAGGCTGTTTCATATTGGGTGGTGGATCTGAGCACAGTTGACTAGAGCAATGGTGTGTTTTAGGAACCTCAAAGTGTAGTCAGTTGTAAAACGTTACATATTTTTAATGTTAAATTGCTTTCTTAATTTGCTACATCACATGATTCCACATACAGTAGTTGTCACTTACTGTGTGACATTACAGTCACTCCCTCCAGGTAAACAACAAAAGATACAGTACATTAAGAGCTGCAGCCTGATAGTCGTTTATCCAGCACACCGTAGCACAAACCCTGCATATTATATTGTCTAATAATTACTGAAATATCTGTACCATTGCAATAATAAAACAAATATGAATTAAATCATTGAACTCACATGAATTTGGAAAGCGTAGTACTTCTGAGAAGGGTAGTCTGTAATGTCATAACAAGTGGACAGATTTATCTCACCGTCCATGTCTGCTGCCTTAAATGAAAAACCAGGGAACAAGATACTTATCAGCAAACATCTGCTTCTAAATGTGACATTCCTATTATAGAATAAAATATGAAAGGGGACAGGATAGTCTAGTGGTCTAGGTGTTGGACTCCCAGCTGGAAGGCCGTGGGTTGGCCTACCTGTAAGCATCCTTGAGCAAGATGCCTAACCCCTATCTGCTTCATGTAATAGCAGCATGTAATTGTAAGTCGCTTTGGATAAAAGCGTCTGCTAAATGGTCCATTTCATAAAACATTCTGCCATCGCACCTCCTCAGCTACTGAATCTCTGTAGAATCTCAGGATGTGGTCAGTCAGGACAAACCAGTGTTTCAGCCACTAAATGGAAAACAGTCAAAGTCAGAGCAGAGAATAACAAATTGCACATATTGTAGTAGAAAGTGCATTACATATCTGGGATCTAGGCCTTTTCTATTCAATTTGAGTGCATGTACTGTACACCTACTTTTCAGTCATTATAAGCTCATCTTAATCATACACTCCTGAATTGTGTTTTTAATGCCACCAGAACTCTATATTTCTGGCACAGGTTGTCTTTGAAACACAACTATGCACATGGCTAGAAGAGAATGGTGTTAATGTGCTCTAAGAACAGAGAGGACAAAATTTTAGTAACTGGTTTCAACTGCAAGGTTGAAAGAATGTCACGAGCTGGCTCTCCTATCCTCTAGTGTTTCTCTGTTCTTTTGTCTTCTGTGTGCCTGTGTTTTTTGGTGATGGGTGTTTCCCACAGGAGCTGCTCCCCGCCCAGAGTGATTACCAACAAATGAGCACCTGTTCACAATCCATGCCCCATCCCCACCTGCAGACAATCATCTCGCAAATCAAGGCCTCTACTTAAGCCTCGTTCTCCCTCAAGCCCTTGCCAGATTGTCTTGCGTATTCTTCCCAAGAGCTCCAGCTGTTAGGTTAATGCTGTGTTTGTCTGATTGAGTCTTTTTGACCATGTTTCCGCCTAGCCCTTGTCTGTTGTACTGCCTTGTTACCGACTAGGGCTGTCATAAATTGTCCCTAAATTATGTTTGCATATTCGTTCTAAAAATAAAACCCAGGTTAAAACTATTCGAATATCTTTTTTTGTGCATTATGTCCATAAGAGTGCAAACCAATACAACGAGAGACATAACTGGTATCTAAGTGTATTTTCCCCATTTATTTGGTACCCTCAGATAGATACTATTGGATGCAGTATATGTAAGCCTATATGGCACTGTTGAGTGTTGCATATCATTTTGTTCAACACAAACTGGTCTTGTGTGATATTTTATCATAGATCCTTCATAGACTATATCATAGACTATATTTATACTTGTTTACAAGTATAAACCGGGTCTCACATATAAAGACACATATAAAGAACTATGATTTACAGTATTTATTTATTACAAAAACACACAATAAGAGGAAAGACTTTTGAATGCAGAATATTGTTCTATAAGGCCTTAGGTAATACACGCACATAAAAAAAAAACACTCACCACACATATAAAGAACTATGATATATACAAAATTGTGAGCACAGTCTAAAGGCATTTTTGGTCAGAATTTAGCTGTGCCATATCTCAAAGCAATTTCTGTCCAGGATGAGGCAGAGAGCCACATCTGTGTCTACCTCAGTTCTCCAGGACTGTACTAGCTGTTCTGGCTGTGAGAGTCCCCTGTGTGATGACCTATATCTAGTTCTGGACTGTATCCCTCTTTCACAATGGCTGATTTGTCCACCCCTCTGCCTGGAAACAGATCTAGACCTAGAGCATGCCCTGAAGCGTTGTGGAGAGCAGGATCTTCCTCTGTGAAGGCCATGTCCTCTCTGTGTTGGAGCTGACTGCTCTTCCTCTAGAGAAGAGGGGCTGACAACCTCTTCAGCTGCAGCAGTGCTGATCCCCACTACTACTGCAGCAGAGGTGCTTGGGTCTGCAGTTGTAGCCAAGTCAAGTTTTTATTTTCTTATTATTTCTTTATTTTTGTTGTGAACTTCCCCAAAATTAGTTCATACCTGTTTGTTTACCCTAGGTGTTAGTTTGGTTTTGCACCTCCATGTCCAGCTTCAGTGAGTGTGGATGCTCAGAGCTTGTGAATCGCGGTTTTATGTGCTCTCCCCTTTATATTGTTTGTCACCGTTCCTTGCTTAAATCTTAATTATAGTGACACACACTATAACGTAATGTGCAAATAAACCTGTTGGCCTGACCCTCACTTTATTAGTAAATTAAATGCTATAATTTTTTATAATTTTTGCTAGCACACTACTACTACGGGGTTTCCTAGTCTTTTGAGTTAAGACTTCTATGTAACAGCATTTTGTAGGCCGTTTCATGTGAATTCTGTGTTTTTTTATAGAATGGTGGAACGGTACATATGACTTGTGGTGTATGATGCCTGTGTTTTTCTATGTGAAGGTATGCCCTTTTGACATCTTTCTTTCTTCTAGTCTATGTTTCTGATATTTTTGAACTAGAGAAAAATGGGTCAATGTGGATTAAACCATTAACGATTTGCACTAATGTAAATTATAGTTTGAGTGAATGCGTACGCTCGGAGCTGAATGGTGGAGAGGTACATGCTGTATGACTCATGGTGTATGATGCCTGTGTTTTTTGTCCTCAGATCCACAACTCCATTGTGTGCCTCACTCATTGGTAACAGGTGCCAAGGAACCAGCGATGTATAGAGGAGATGTCACAGACAAACACACGGCCCAAGAGTGGATAGATGTTATGGATGTGTATCTACACAAAACGAGCTGCCTGGCTACAGAACAAGTGAATGAGGTCCTCGGTCATCTCTTAGGGCGGGTGAAGAACATTGTCAAGGTAGGTCTGAAGAGCAGTCCTAACAAGGCCACACACCCTGAAGTAATATATGACATTCTCAGAAGATAATTTAGTGATGATGGCCGATATCTATGGCACACAGCCAGATGCAGATGAGAGCCCGGTGGACTACTGGGTCCGACTGAACACAGCAGCTGAACTTGCTGACAGGCACCTGTGGAAAAGTGGAGGGAGAATGGATAACATTGCAATGATGTTCATCAGGAACTGCTCCAACCCTGACCTCTCCAGTGTGTTCAAGTGAAAGCCCACAAAACAGGATTGCTACCAGAGAGCACTGAATCCGATACAGATGCCCTGATGGCTTGTGGTGGTGTGCAAGTGCGGCCCAGTTGAAGTTAAGTGTCTATGGACAAGAAGTCAGCATGCCCACATTAGTCGTATCCGGCCAACGTATCAGATGATAGTTGATACCAATGTACTTAAACACCTGCTACGTTGATTCAAGCAAGACTCCAGCTATTGGTGTGTGATGAGCCAAGCTGACTCCTCTGGTGACCTGGGCATTGAGCAGTTCTTAAGCATGCTCTCTGGCATAACAAGATGGAAGGGCAACAATATCCCAGACATCATTGGAACTGTGAAACTAACCAGTGCTGTGACACTGATGCCCAGACATTAGCACATAGTGTGGTGCAAACTTCCTGGTAACGCCCCTGTCTCAGAGGGAAGCGCCATACTGGTGGAACCGTCAATCTCAGTTGCACAGAAAAAACATCATGGCAGGGAGGACTGTGGCAACAGGTAAAGGTTGTGAATGACAAGCCTATAACACTGAGGAGGAACATGAAGCTAGCTGATGTTTTACCACGTGTGGCGCTAGAAGACTTGGAGCTCAAGGTGGGCCACGCCCCTGACAGTTAAAGACCCAAGGCCAACGCATATGGAAGGAAACTGACCATCTCCACAATACTCCTGTAGCACCCACCCCTCAGCATAGGCTCAACAGTCTTGGATTGGGTGGAATTGACATCAACTCATGTGAAGTGTTACCCTATTGGGTAACAAGTTGGACTGTGGACAGGCCAAGGACTTCATCCATTGGATCCACCTGACAAATGACCGCCCATTCCGACTACCATACCGCCACGTTCCACCAGGTCAATACCAGAGGCTGAGAGAAGCCCTCTCTGAGATGGAAGAACATCATACACAAATCCTCCAGTGAGTGTGCCTCTCCGCTGGTACTCGTATGGAAAAAGAATGGGGAATTGCTTTTCTGTGTGGACTATCGGTGGCTTAATGCACGCACGGTAAAGGACGCTCATCCCATACAACAACAAGTGGACTGTTTGGCTGCTTGGGGGGGAAACGCCATCTTCAGTGCCATGGAGTTGCGTCGGGGTTCTATAACATCCCCATGAATGAGCAGGACAAGACGTTTACCGCCTTCACTACTCCAGTAGGCCTCCATGAGTTCAACAGACTACCACAAGGCATGATGAACATCTTTGGGGACCAAAACTTCTGGACCCTGATGTGCTATCTCGATGATGTGCTGGTCTTTGACCCAAACGAGGAAGAAGCTTTCAATAGGCTGGGGATGGTCTTCACTCGGCTGGAAGAACATGAACTGAAGTTGGCTCAGAAGAAATGTCACTTCCTTCGGCACAACATCAAGTTGTTGGGTCACATAATTTATGAGAATGGAGTTGCCACTGACCCTGAGAAGGTGCAAGTTATCACTGATATGAGTGAAGCAGACCTGAGGATGGATGATGGAGTCACGCCCCTAGCAAAGAAGATCAAGTCCTTCCTTGGTATGTGTCATGTACCACCAGAAGGTCATACAAAACTACTCTAGAATGGCAAAGCCCCTGTTTTCCCTTACCGCTGCTGCAGCAGGCAAGAGCAATGCAAGATGTGCTGCACACTTTAAGAGGCTCAACCACAATGAGGCAGGGCACCACAGAGAACCCACAGAGAACAGCAGAGAACTCTATACCTAGCAAGACAGAGGTTCTTCTGGGTTGATATGGCACGAGATGTCTGGGATTACGTCAAGTCCTGCAAGCGCTGTGTGGTGAGTAAGACACCAGAACCTGATGGTAAAGCCCCCCATCGATTGCATAAAAACAACTTGAGATGGTCTGTATTGATTTTCAGATGAGGTCCCAAATGGAAAGAATGTGGATGTCCTAGTAGTCAGTGATGTGCCTGAACGCGTTCATTGAACAATAGTTCATGAACACGTTCATATTTTGGGTGAACGTGAACTGAA
>JAOEHI010054137.1:0-14368 GCA_025447815.1 Percopsis transmontana | reverse complement strand
GCCTAACCCCTACCTGCTCCATGTAATAGCACCATGTGATTGTAAGTCGCTTTGGATAAAAGCATCTGCTAAATGCCTAATTGTAAATTGTTGTTGAAGTGCACCTAAACTTTGTGTTGCATACATTTAAAATTACATTCAGGGCTACAGTCAAAACATTCGAAGCCCCGGAAAAATGACCTGGCGACGATGATGGCCGCAGCCAAAGACTTCTGCAATCACATAATGGCCCTGTCAGCACACGCAGAGATGAGGTTGGCCTTTGAGGCTAATGCAGAGAGACTTTTCCCTTTTAAGGTAAATTAACTCTTCCGATATGCTGGAGATAACATGACGATGACACCATATGCTGGAGATAACATGACGATGACACCGTTTTCATGTTGAGCTCGATTTAACATTTTGAATGGTGACATGGTCTGACTAGTGAATAGTGAAGGTTGCAGGCAGGGTAACAGGGACACAACGGCACCGCTAGCTAGGCCTACTACTGTAAGCTGTTTGAAAAGCCAGTGTATTCAGCGGAGTTTCAGCTCCCTCCTTCAGGTTAACATTTTAAGATACATAGGTTCCCAATATCAGGATGGATATTGACACTTGGATATGGTCAGTTGTGTTTTAGATTACTATTACAACAGATATTGTGTCATTAAATACTCTCAGTGTTTTATGGTCATTTAAGCGCATTGCGTCATATCCATTTTCTTGCATGCTGTTTGTTTTTATTAGGCTTTCACCTAGGTGACCAACTGATTTCAAAACAAGGATAATAAAGATACTTTTTTTTTTTTACAGGAACAATGACTTGAAAGATCAAAGACCTTGTTGGTGTTGCATCTTGGTATTAGGGAAAATGGCATTCAGGCCTACTTCCAGGTAATTTACTATTATAATGAGGTCATTTAGCAGACGCTTTTATCCAAAGCGACTTACAATTACGCGCTGCTATTACATTGAGCAGATAGGAGTTAGGCTTCTTGCTCAAGTATGCTTACAGGTAGGCCAACTCTGGAGCTCGAACCCACAACCTTCCGGTTAGAAGGTTGTTAGACTATCCTTCCCCTACTGGCTGGGAGTCCCAACACCCAGACCGCTAGACTATCCTGCCCCCAACTGGCTGGGAGTCCCAACACCCAGACCACTAGACTATCCTGCCCCCAACTGGCTGGGAGTCCCAACACCCAGACCACTAGACTATCCTGCCCCCTGCTGGCTGGGAGTCCCAACCCCCAGACCACTAGACTACCCTGCCCCGGAGCAGTTATGCATTTGTCTCAAACATATTCTGTCTGGAATGTAGTAGACTCATCTGCTATTAGGTTATTGTGGGAGTGGGGGTGTGGTTTGGCTCTGATGCAGGTGGGAGGGAACGTGTGGAGGTGTGGTTCACGGGGTTGAGAGGCAGGTGAGGGCAATTATTAATCACCTGTCTCTCTTTTAAGTGGGCGGCGAACACAGCATAGGAGGACTCCCAGTGAGTGATGGAGACAGAGAGCTTCCACGCGGAAACTCTCATTCAAACCATAGCTGTGCGACGGGCAGTGTTAAGTCCCGTGTGCATAGCGGAGTGTGTGTTTACTTCAATAAAACCGTGCCACGCACAAAGGAAAGCTGACTTCCCGTGTGGACAGTGGTCGTGTGTCACAGTTATGTTGCGTTATCTTACGCCACCAGTTGCGTGAGGACAGGAATGTTCGCCGACATCCACAGTGACAGGACAGCCACATAACCCCAAGCACATCTTCATCGAGAGGAAGAAGATTATTAGAAAAGCAAGTTCTGGAGCAGAAACACGAGAAGATATAGGGGAGGAGTTATTGTGACCAAGGTGGTCGGGCCATCAACCACCACCTCATCTGTAAACACCAAGCAGTCCAGCCTTGTGTCTCTCCTGCTTGTGATTGCAGCTGTGCTTAGTGGAATTCACCGAATCTATCTCTCTTAATGTTATCATTGGTCCGTGTCAGGTCCCCACAACATTACTCACCCTCCGAGGTCCACCCTTGTTGGACAATTCCAAGTTAAAGGCCATATTTATTTTTATTATTTAATGGTTAACACAAAACCTGTAATATTAAGAAAGACTGAGCGACTTCTTAGCTGGACTGGAAATGCTAGATTGGCCACGATTTACAAAGGATGTATCTCTCGATCCATCCACCTATCCATAGCTCGCCTGGTGAAAAATGGTAAAATATATTCTAAATAAATAAATACAAGTAGGCCTACAAATTATATAGTTATTATTTTCAAAACTGTTTAAATTCAAGTAATAACTATTATAACTATTTGCCTTTTCAGATAAAAAAGAAGACTGAAAGAATTCGAATCGCGTTTCTTGAACAAATTGAAAACGTGTTACTCCCACTCGTCTCATAGAAATGGATATTTTAGGAGGGAAGATAAAGACTGTAGTCTCCCCAACACTGCCAACTGATGACTCGCCAACTACCACTAAAATCTCAAAAACCCCGCCCACACTCCTAAACCCACAATTACCACATCTGACACAATTACCACAGCTGACACACTACCCAACAGCAAAAGGTAATTACCGCAGATGCCTCGCAAATTTGCTTGCCAACAACCACCTCATAAGTATGACGGCTACGAAAGTTTTGCAAACTGACTGTACAACAATAAACACCCAGGGTGGGTTCAGTAAACTAATCGCTTGCTACGTTTAGTGAACTTTTTGAAATGACAATGACAAATTTCCTCCAAAAATAAAACCAAATGAAATTGGTTTTTATTCAATATTGGTCCTAAAATGTCTATGTGTTGCCTATGGGAACTTCACATTAGAAGAATCAAAGAAGGCCTTTGACTTATCTGGCCCCAGGGGGGCATTTTGGATAGAGAAGGGGATGTCTGTAATGGGCCTGTATTGTGGCCATTGTGTTAGAATCCAGGACGAGCTTCTTCAAAACTGTAGTGACAGAGTCATCAGTCTTGAAGGACCAAACACAGTTTGGCGCTACATATGTCCAGAATACTCCCACGATCTACATTACAATATATTTTACAGTTTTTTAATCAGTAAACAAATTAATCCGATACATTTTTATGAATGAAATATAAAAATCTCATGTGCAATTCATGTACATTTACATTTTGTCATTTTGCAGACACATTTATCCAAAGCGGCATACATTTAATTAAAAATAATTGAAACTATTATATTTAATTAAATTTTTGCCGCTTTGGATTTCATTTCAATTTAAAAAGCATTATGACACATGGAAAGTAACACATAGCAATTACTTGTTCCAAATAGAAATATGATAATGATGTAGATATTATGTTTCAAACCTTTACCTGTGAGGCAAAAACTATTTATATTCATTGTTGTCTTGACTACTAATTTTCCAGTAATTGTTTTCTTGCTATCTTGCTGAAGTTAAGACGTCATCTTGCAAACCCTATTTCATTATAAATTCATGCAATCGTTTCTCATTCTCATTAAGAAAGACACCAGAAAGCAAAGAGCAATATATAGCCCAGGAGAAGATTCTACTAAAAGAAATTTGAAGAGCAAGAGGGATTTAGCACTCACAGGACAATCCAAAACTCTGTATGTATTAAAACTCATTTTGAATTCAGGCTGATTTTTTAATTCATGAATCAGACAACATGTATTTTTAATTTCTATCCTGATTAGTTGAGATACAGTATTACAGTAAATAATGTATTTGGAATTGTTTTTGGAATGATAATAATGAAATGGTTTGTTTGGAATAAATTCTAGGCTGACAATTGAAAAAGTTATAATTAAAATTATTATAGTTTTTGTTGTTGTTGTTATTATATTGTCAAAATTATTACTATTACCTGCCATCGTTTTAATGTGTTTGAGTCAATGTAGGAGAAATTCACAAACATACAGGAGCAAATCAACTTATTCGTTATTTCAGAGTATGTTCAGGGATGGTTGAAATGTTCTTTATACAGTATAAAATATATTGTTCATATTATTATTATTTTGTTTTCAGATTTTTTTAAAAGGTGGGAAAATGATTTGGAAGACTTTTGTCATTCTCCAGATTGTTGGTAAGTTAATGATCTATAATAGTAATGGTCAGGTATTAGTACTTAATGTTAAATTGACCTGAATTTCAATTTTATTACATGTAATACAGCAGCAGATGTGGTAGGCATAAACGGTCAAAACCAAAATGCAAACGAAAATGCATTTAACCACCAACCAACAACTACTACTACAGAACCCCCAACTACTACACAACCACAGAAAACTACAGCAGCTGCTGCAACTACAACATCCACAGCCTCAACAACACAACCACCAGCGACTACAAAAACAGCTCTAACTACTACATCCACAGCAATAACTATTCAAGAACCTAAAACTACAGCAGCTACACCAACCACTACAACCACAGCCTCAACTACACAAAAACCCACAACTACAACAGAACCCCTAACTACTACAACCCCAGCCTCAACTACACAACCACCAACGACTACAAAAAACGCTCTAACTACCACAACCACAGCTTCAACTGTACAAGAACCTACAACTACAAGAGACAACCCAACCACTACAACCACGGCCTCAACTACACAACCACAAACGACTACAACAGTTGCCCAAACTACTACAACTACAGCCTCAACTACACAAGAACCTACAACTACAACCACAGCTTCAACTGCACAACCACCAGCGAATACAACAGTTGTCCAAACTACTACAAACACAGCCTCAACTACACAAGAACCTACAACTACAACAGTTGCAAAAACTACTACAACCACAGCCTCAACTATACAAGAACCTACAACTACAAGAGATCACCCAACTACCATAACCACAGCTTCAACTACACAACCACAAACGACTACAACAGTTGCACAAACTTCTACAACCACAGCCTCAACTACACAAGAACCTACAACTACAACCACAGATTCAACTACACAAGAACCTACAACTACAATAGCAACTTCAACTACTACAACCATGGCCTCAACTACACAACAGACAACTACAGAAACACCAACAACTACAAAAACAGTTCCAACTACTACAACCACAGCCTCAACTACACAAGAACCTACAACTACAACAGTTGCAAAAACTACTACAACCACAGCCTCAACTATAAAAGAACCTACAACTACAAGAGATCACCCAACTACCATAACCACAGCTTCAACTACACAACCACAAACGACTACAACAGTTGCACAAACTAGTACAACCACGGCCTCAACTACACAAGAACCAACAACTACAACAGCTGCTGCAACTACTGCAACCACAGCCTCAACTACACAACCACCAGCGACTACAACCTCTGAAAGATCATCCCTTACAATTAGCACTCCTATAGAAGCCTCAACAACAATCACAGTTTCCCCAACAACTACAACATCCACAGCCTCAACAACACAACCACCAGCAACTACAAAAACAGCTCTAACTACTACATCCACAGCAATAACTATTCAAGAACCTAAAACTACAGCAGCTACACCAACCACTACCACCACAGCCTCAACTATACAAGAATCTACAACTACAAGAGATCACCCAACTACCATAACCACAGCTTCAACTACACAACCCCAAACGACTACAACAGTTGCACAAACTACCACATCCACGGCCTCAAATACGGAAACACCAACAACTACAAAAACAGTTCCAACTACTACAATCACAGCCTCAACTACACAATCCTCTACAAGTACAGCAGCTGCTACAACTACAACCACAGCCTTAACTACACAACCACCAGCGACTACAACAGTTGCCCAAACTACCACAACCACGGCCTCAACTACACAACCACCAGCGACTACAACCTCTGGAACATCATCCCTAACAATTAGCAATCCTATAGAAGCCTCGGCAACAATCACAGTTTCCCCAACAACTACCACATCAACAGCCTCAACTACCACAGTTGCAGGAGGAGTAGCCACAGGGGGAGCCTCTACAATCAGCAACCAATTGCAGTTTCTTGTTAGCCTCGTTGGTTCCTGTAACACTGTTGCTGCGGTGATCAATATTATCTTGTTGTGTTCCTTAGCTTTTATGGGCTGACGTTATTTAGTCTACACGTTTTCTGTATTTTAATTCGGTTAACCAGGTGTTTATACATTATTTGAACTATGCAGATTTAAGAAGTGTGTATGTGCTTATTGAAGCCTGGATATTGTGTTGCTATTGTTTTTTTTGAACTGCGGGAAGTTGTGTTTGCATATAACTATATAATTGTATTGTTGGTCTTATATACTGTAATCTACGCTGAATTTATGTAATAAACTCGCTTTATATTAAGAAGTTGTTTACTGTCAAGGATTCATATAACTTTAGACTACTTATTATAACAATGGGAGCGGCTCCGCCCCTCGCTCGAGCTCTCCAGCGTATTAAATGAACGGCGAGCGCTCATTCGCTCAGAGCACGCCAGCCACACGCCTGCCGTTCATCCCCTCATCAACGCACACTCCTAGCCTGTATAAGCTGGAGGGTAGGTGATAGGGGGTTGTAAGGGAGTGGGCCACCGCGGTTTTCCATGGCGGTGGGATTATTCCCAGCTATCAGTGGTTGGTGGGGCAGGTCCTGCTTCCAGTACTGCGGCCGTCTCTTTCTCCATCGTCAACATGTGCATTGACGCCTCCAACTGTGCTTTTTCCAGTTTCATTTTCACTTCCTTCTCTGCAGACGCCGGGCATACTTTAGCTGCTTCCGTGCACCAGCTCGTGCGATGGTGGCGGTGGCTTGTGCGGAAGAACCCCTTGAGCGTTTGTGAAGCATAAACATCTTGTTTTGGTAGCAGACTTTGTGTCTTCCATCCTGTTTTGCTTTGTTTTGTTCCTGCTTCAGAGACTCCTTTTCACTGTAGAAAAGGAGCTGTCTATGGAGTCATGATTTTGAAAAGGCTATTTTGAAAAGAATATTTTGAAAAGGCTATTTTGAAAAGACTGTCAAACCTCACTTTGCATAGGACAGTACAAATATGAAATTCATTTTGTTACGCAACAATTTGAGTGTCTGCATCATAAAGGTCTAACGTGGGAAACAACTAGCCCTTACATGGGCACAAACCTTTCCGTGTGAGGGAATAATGCATTTTTGTTCACATATCTGTCATAGTTCTAACATCATCTCATAAACTATATTTGATTAAAACAATTTGAAGGAGAGGCATTTTACAGGAGAATGAGTGTGTGTGTGAGCAGAGATCGGTCAGACAGTATTTATAATACTTGTATTTGAAATACGTCTTTCAATTACTTTTGAGTATTTTGTCATTTGTATTTGACATGGCTGAACAATTTAAATGTCATTTGTAACAAGATACTTTATAGCGGAATCATTTTGTGTTTTCAAAATACGCAAAATACTTTCTCAGCTGAAGACTGGGAAAGACGATCACAAGTCACAGTAAAGTTGAATTAAAGACCCTTCATTTTCTGGAGGACAATCGAAGGGGCCTGCTTTCTCTGGAACTGACCCACTGATCAAGCTCCTTTCTGTTTGATTCAACACAATCCTCCACTCTTCAACTGCGGTTGTTGTTGTTTGTTCTTACAGTTTTGCTTAGATACAGTAGAATTCTACTTCCTGTTCTTCCTTCCTGTAGGGTTCAAACTCTCACCAGAACCTTGTGTACCTTGTAAAAATCTGAATATTCTGCTATTTTGTACAAATTTAGAATGCCCGATGTTACAAATGTATTTTCTATTATTTTGAAAATACAAAATACATGTATTTTATCTTGATACATTTTCAGGCACCAGTATTTAGAATTTTATTTTGATACATTTATTTGAGGGGTATTTTTCATTTTGTAACATCTCTGTGTGCGAGTGTGTCTGCATTAAACAAATGACAATGCAGTGGCTTATAAAGGTTTCCAATGTATGTGTTTAATTCTGTTGCCTTCAGAGAAAAATAAATCATTGACCTACAGAATACGATGCATGGACTATGGTTTCCTCTCTGAGGTTCAGCTAGATCCCTGACTTACATGTAGATGCTACATGTTCAAACAGATCCTACATAATCCACGTTACATGTTTTCCTATTTTATAGTTTCTGTATTTGTGTCGAAGGAGTGGCCCTGAGATTTTGCAATCCTTACAGTGTAATCGTGTTTTGACGTCTGTGTATTAACACCTTGGAGCGCAAGAAACGGCATTTCGTTCATTTGTATACTCTGTATGTGGAGGAATGGCAATAAACATAGATTCCCTTCCCCTATATGTCCAACACAATACAAGAGTCTAGTGTTGGACTCCCAACAAGAAGGTTGTGGGTTCAAGCCCCAGAATTGGCCTACCTGTGAGCATCCTTGAGCAAGATGCCTAACCCCTATCTGCTCCATAGCACCATGTAATTGTAGGTCGCTTTGGATAAAAGAGTCTGCTAAATGACCTATTACACGGAGCAGGTAGGGGTTAGGCATCTTGCTCAAGGATGCTTACAGGTAGGCCAAATCTGGGGCTCAAACCCACGAGTCCAACACCTAGACCACTAGACTATCCTGCCCCCACTGCCAACCAACCCAGTGGCTAGCTTATCGTCCTTATCGATTGCGTATTCTCTCGTCCTTTGCAAGGGATTGATTTGGATTGGGATCATGCTATTGGGACCATGCACGATTGATGCCATGTCTGCTTCCAGTACTGCGGCCGTCTCTTTCTCCATCGTCAACATGTGCATTAACGCCTCCAACTGTGCTTTTTCCAGTTTCATTTTCACTTCCTTCTCTGCAGACGTCAGGCATACTTTAGCTGCTTCCGTGCACCAGCTCATGCGATGGTGGCGGTGGCTTGTGCGGAAGGACCCCTTGAGCGTTTGTGAAGCATACATCTTGTTTTGGTAGCAGACTTTGTGTCTTCCATCCTGTTTTGCTTTGTTTTGTTCCTGCTTCAGAGACTCCTTTTCACTGTAGAAAAGGAGCTGTCTCTGGAGTCATGATTTTGAAAAGGCTATTTTGAAAAGACTGTCAAACCTCATTTTGCATAGCACAGTACAAATATGAAATTCATCTAGTTACGCAACAATTTGAGTGCCTGCATCATAAAGGTCACACGTGGTAAACAACTAGCCCTTACATGGGCTGGGGCTAAGTCAAATAAAAACCTGTGGCACAAACCTTTCCGTGTGAAGGAATAATGCATTTTTGTTCACAGATCTGTCATCAGTTCTTACATGCGCTCACCCCAGCAGAGACTGAGTCCCTGCTCTGCCAGCTGCTTCCTCATGAACTACATTAGCAACGCCCACAGGCTGGCTGCATGTCGCTGCCGGCAGCGCTGGTAAGCGACAGTGAGTTTTTTAATTCAAACATGGTTAGAAAAAGTGCAACCGCTCATTTTATATTTATGTTTGTAGAACTGGAAAACGAGATGGCGGAGTCGCTGTTTTATTCAATAACGTATTTCAGGGCAAACAAGACATCATTGGTGACTTCCCATCGTTTGAATACCTTTCTGCTGTATGTCCCCCCCCCCCCCCTCCGAGTTCTGTTTAGGCCACCAAAATATTCTCCTAACATCTTTGATCATTTTACAGAACTATTGTCTATTATTTCCACTGATTTTGACTGTCTAGTTATAACTGGTGACTTTAATATTCATATTGATGATTCTGGTGACAATGATGCTAAAGAACTCTTTGCTGTTTTGGACGCATTTAAACTGTCTCAGCATGTTAAAGGGCCCACCCACTGTCGTTTGGATTTGATTATTACAAAGGGTCACGATATCTATGTTTCTGTGATTGATCCTTACTTATCTGACCATTTCTGTGTTTTCTTTGATATGTCTTTTATTCCTAACATCCACATCAACTCAACTACTGTTAAAAAACGGTATATCAATGAACATACTATAGTGCACTGTTTAAAAACGTAATTATTCTGCCTGCCTCTGCTACGACCCTGTCTGCCCCTGCCCTGGATTACCAGCCTGTTTGCCAAGTTCTTATTAAATTTCTTATTTCTTATTAAATACTAGATGCTTCCAGATGCTTCTATGATTAACAACTACAAACCGATTACAAATCTTCCCTTCATAGGAATAATTATCGAGAAAGATGTATTTCAGCAATCCAGTACATTTTATTAACTGTTTTTTTATGCATTATTTTTCCTGTTCGTGTTTTATTGTATAACATGTTTTCTGAAGCACATTGAGTCTGCCGCGTGTATGAAATGTGCTATGAAAATGAAGTGCTTTGACTGATTACTATGACAACATAAATGTTACTCAACAAGTTACTCAGCAGATTATCCATTATTGTCATTGTCAACAATTACAGCTAATACCTATCCTATAGACAATAAATTGACCATGGCCACACACCTTTACCTGAGAGGAATTTTGTCAATGGTGTATTCAATGAGACGTGAGAGGTTTTTCCTTTACGTTATTGTTTAGTTTCTTATGTAATTGCACACAACATTTGAAGATAAAAGAGACTGTTGAAGAGATGAAGGGAATATTCGCCTAACTACACATTGAGAACATCACTACCACTGTGAAGGACATTCAGCATTCGAGAAAAAATAGGTAAGTGCTTGAAACCTTTTAAGCAAAAATCTCCTAAAAGAACCTGTTCGTAGCTTGTGACCCACAATGTGCATCACACAAGGTGGGTCGGAACCAACGGAGAACTTCTTTTTGTAGCATAACGTAATACGTAATAGTATTACATTTACAATAATAAATTAACCAGAAACTTGCAAAAATGTATCAAGTATATAAATATCAAAGCCAAGAGAACTAGATTATATATTATTTAAAAATAAATTATTGTATATATTAAAAAAATCTTCTGGCCCAACTAACCCAACTTTGTCAACTGTTGGTTTAATGTATATTAGTTTAGGTGCAATTCATAAATACATTTTCTAAAATACAGAAAACACGGATACAGTTTACTACATTTACATTTACATTTACAGCATTTAGCAGACGCTTTTATCCAAAGCGACTAACAATTAGTACATTTGTCAACAGTTGAACTGGTTAACGACCAGTTTTTGCAAGCAAATAAGATTCTCCTAGAATAAGGACAACATCATGTCATAAGGTTGCTTCACAAAGTGCTTAATATTCTGATCTAAGAGCTGATCTAACAGAGCTTATCTATAACAATCCTTGTTCTATCCTCGTTTTTTTGATGGAAAGGAGGATAGAACAGGGATTGTTATAGAGGATTTTTGTTAGTGGGATTGGTGCTATGAGGTAGAAGGTTTGGTGGCCGAGGTACCGAGATGGATTTTGAAGAGGTGGGTTTTAAGTCTCTTGCGGAAGATTGATAGTGACTGGGCTGTTCTGAAAGCTGGTTCCATCATTGTTGCGCCAGGTCGGAGAAGAGTCTGGAATGGGCTGTGCGACTCTTAAGCGCCAATCGTAGCGAGGTGCCAGCCTGCCAGCCGAGGTGGTGGATCTTAGTGCTCTGGCTGGGGCTTGGAATCTTACCATTGCTTGGAGGTAGAGAGGGGCAGTTCCTTTTGCTGCCTTGTAGGCCAACACTAATGTCCTCAATCGGATGCAGGCTGAGATGGGAAGCCAGTGAAGGTCTCAGAAGAGGGGGGTTACGTGGGAGAACTTTGGTTGGTTGAATACTAGACGTGCTGCTGCATTTTGGATTCGTTGTAAGGGTCTTGGTAGCAGAGACCGGTAACCCGGCGAGTAAAGAGTTGCAGTAGTCTAGACATGAGATTACTACAGCTTGGACTAGGAGCTGTAGTAATTGTGAGGAAAGGCTTTATCCTTCTGATATTGTAGAGGGCAAATCTGCAGGCTCGGGTTGTTGCGGCAATGTTGGCTGCGCAGGACAGTTGGTTGTCCAGGACAACTCCGAGGCTCTGCGAGACTTTGTGGTTTGACAGGAGGACACTGAGGTGTTCTCAAGGGTAATGGACAGGTCCATTTGGGGGCAGTTCTTTGCCGGGAGGTAGACTAGCTCTGTCTTTTCAAGGTTGAGCTTGAAGTGATGTGAAGACATCCAAGCACTGATGTCAGCGAAACATTTATAGATTCTGGTTGAGATCTGCGTGTCAGATGGAGGGAATGAGAGGTAGAGTTGGTTGTCGTCGGCATAGCAGTGGTAGGAGAATCCGTGAGAAGAGATTACAGAGCTAATTTATTACAGTACTATTACAGTATTACAGTACTAGAGATTACAGTACTATTTGTTTCTTTATTTTTTACCATTTCTTTAATAATACGGATAAACATTTAGTGAATTGTGTATGAATGTTCAAAAACTATATTATTTAAAGAATAAAAATTGAATGAACAGTTGCATATTTATTATGGTTCATATTATTTAACATTTTTAGCAATGGAATGAAATGTAAACATTCAAACGTTCTAATAAACAGTTTCTCAGCATTTATGAAAAATATTCACTTACCTTGACATCAAAGTCCTTATTGTTAACAATAATTTCAGTTGACTTTCACATCAATTGTTTAGGTTCAGTAAAATATTACTTTTTTTGAGATTTCTAAGATTTGAAAAATATGACAATTTTTTTCAGATAGAGGAGCCTTTCAAAACGATAATGAAGATTTGTATAATCCTCCTTCTGCTTGCGGGTAAGTTAACAATACATTTTACTTGCAATTTATATTATATGTTCTGTATATGTATAATAAACTGAGAAACTTTGGGACTGATGAATATTTCATATTTAATATTTATCAATTTAAATAGCAACTAGGGAATCCCACTCTCAAGCAATTAATGGAAATGGGAACGGAAAACCCACAACAACAGCTGCCCCGACAACAACTACAGTTGCCCCGACAACTACTACAGTTGACCCAACAACAACTACTGTTGCCCTGACAACAACTACAGCTGTCCCAACAACAACCACAGCTGCCCCGACAACAACCACAGCTGCCCCAACAACAACTACAGTTGCCCCAACAACAACCACAGCTGCCCCAACAACAACTACAGTTGCCCCAACAACAACCACAGCTGCCCCAACAACGACTACAGTTGCCCCGACATCAACCACAGCTGCCCCAACGACTACAGTTGACCCGACAACAACTACAGTTGCCCCAACAACAACCACAGTTGCCCCGACAACCACCACAGCTGCCCCAACGACTACAGCTGCCCTAACAACAACCACAGCTGCCCTTACAACAACTACAGTTGCCCCGACAACAACCACAGCTGCCCCAACAACGACTACAGTTGCCCCGACAACAACCACAGTCGCCCCGACAACAACCACAGCTGCCCCAACCACGACAACAGCTGCCCCAACGACTACAGTTGCCCCGACAACAACCACAGCTGCCCCAACTACGACTACAGCTGCCCCAACGACTACAGTTGCCCCGACAACAACCACAGCTGCCCCAACGACTACAGCTGCCCCAACAACAACTACAGTTGCCCCGACAACTATTACAGTTGCCCCAACAACAACGACAGCTGCCCCAACAACTATTACAGTTGCCCCGACAACAAACACAGTTGCCCCATCAACGACTACAGCTGCCACAACAACCACCACAGCTGCCCCAACAACAACCACGGTTGCCCCGACAACAACTACAGTTGCCCCGACAACTACCACAGCTGCCTCAACAACAACCACAGCTGCCCCGACAACAACTACAGTTGCCCCAACAACAACCACAGCTGCCCCAACAACAACCACAGTTGCCCCAACAACAACCACAGCTGCCCCAACGACTACAGTTGCCCCAACAACAACCACAGCTGCCCCAACAACAACCACAGCTGCCCCGACAACAACCACAGTTGCCCCGACAACCAACACAGCTACACCAACAACAACTACAGTTGCCCCAACAACAACCACAGCTTCCCCGACAACGACTACAGTTGCCCCGACAACAACCACAGCTGCCCCAACGACTACAGTTGCCCCGACAACAACCACAGTTGCCCCAACAACTACAGTTGCCCCGACAACAACCACAGTTGCCCCGACAACAACCACAGCTGCCCCAACAACAACCACAGCTGCCCCAACAACTACAGTTAACCCGACAACAACCACAGTTGCCCCGACAACAACCACAGCTGCCCCAACGACTACAGTTGCCCCAATAACAACCACAGCTGCCCCGACAACAACCACAGTTGTCCCGACAACAACTACAGCTGCCCCAACAACAACCACAGCTGCCCCGACAACAACCACAGCTGCCCCAACAACAACTACAGCTGCCCCAACAACAACCACAGTTGCCCCGACAACAACCACAGCTGCCCCAACAACAACCACAGTTGCCCCGACAACAACCACAGTTGCCCCGACCACCACCACAGCTGCCCCCACAACAACGACAGGGGCCCCAACAACAACCACAGCTGCCCCAAC